>PVIH01005788.1:0-58083 GCA_004025045.1 Sigmodon hispidus
AGGAAGGAAGGGAGGGAGGAAGGAAGGGAGGGAGGAAGGGAGGGAGGAAGGAAGGAAGACATTGAACACTACAAATGGACAGAAGAGGGTAAAAATGTTAGAGAGGAAAAAATGCATCAGTTACCAAGAAAACAATTTCCCTGAATGCAGCTTTCTCAGCAGAAAATCAGAATCAAGGAGGACAACAGAGCATTACTCTCCCAAAGCCAAGAGGAAACAACAGCCATTCTACAATTGCTCACCCAGCAGAACAGCTCCACTGGGGAGAGTGAGATAAAATACTTTCAGGGAAACACAGACAGTGGTTCCAAAAGGACAAAGAAAAATGGTTACAGGGTGGAAGAAAGGTCTGCAGTTCATGAAAATTAGATAAGCATTAACAACATTGTCTATAGAAAAGTTCAGATCTAATTTTCCAGGTCTATTTTATGAAAATAAAAATGTTTAAAAGGGAAAAAACAAATATAGAATGACAGTAATATGAAAGTTGGGAGAAGAAATGTTTGCTGGTTAGCAGATCATTTGGGGCATTAATCTTAAAGTATAATCAGTTTGTGTGTAACCTTTGAAGGGAAGCCTATATATAAAAAAAAACCATAGAAATAACGTTCAATGTAACTTCCAAATAAGTAGAAAAAAAGAGCAAAAATGCAAAGTTTTAGTAGCCAAAGAGCAAAAAAAAAAGTAGACAGATGTTTTTTAATGAGATAAATAAGCCCAAAATAACACACACTAGAAAGAAATAGAGAGCTGTCAGTCATGACCATAAATGAGAAAGACTCCAGATAACAGGCAGAGATCCACACTAGGCATTTTTAAGATTCAGCATTGAGCTATTCACAGGGGATGCATTAGACCAGGAACTTCGGCAAGTACAAGATACACAAAGCAAAGATTAACGCATAGAAATTGAGTCTTTACTGTCAGGACAAATAGACTCTAAGAGAGAAAAGCATTATACAGGTGGAACAGACAATTTCCAAATAACCAAATGTTCAATTCATCCAGAAAACAGAACAACCCTGAAGGCCTCATATACCCATAAAGTAAAACTGATAGAACCCACAGGGAAGTTAGCTTCACCACCAGAGTCTGATGTTCAAGAGTCCTCTTTATTTGATGATAGGCAAAGTATTCAGAACATAAAAAGTGTGATTAGCAAGTGTGGTTTTTCAAGCACATATAGACTCAGCAATGGACTATTTACAGAAATAGACTGTGTACTAGTCTCCAATTTTCTCAAATCTGCAAATATCTAGGTATCTTATACATCAGTGCTCTACTTATAATGCAATTAATTTGGAACTCAAAACTACATGCCTAGATTTTAAAATACTTTAAGTACTTTTATAGATGAAAAAGGTCATAGCAGAAATTAGAAAATATTTAGGACTGAACAATAACAAATATACCACCTGCTGAGGTACACAGCTTGAAACAGAAAAAATTATATGAGAGAAACAGAGAGAATCAAATATTAATGCAGAAGAAGAAAAGCTGAATATTAGTGAGCTAAGAACTCAATTTAAGAAATTAGAAAACAATGATGGAATACATTTGTGACAGTAGGAAAAAGATAATCATAAACATAGAAATTAGTAAAATGGGAAACTTAGCATAATAAAAGTGGTTAATGAATCCAAGTAGTCAGTCTCTGACACATGGGTAGGTAAAGTATGCTTTTATCAGGAATGTTCAAGAAAAATTCACAATAATACTAAGAGGAAGCACAAGGAAATGACGAGAGACCCAGTAGAGAGTGAGAAGACCGCAGTGTGCTATAACAACTTCATGCCAAGCCATGCACAAACTTAAGCTTAGAAGAAATGAAGACATACCTTTAGCTTTTATCACAGTTTGCTTACTTATTGTGTGTGTCACATGTGAAGAGGTCAGAGGACAACTTGCAGAATTCTTTCCTTCTTCCCTAGGAGGTCCAGGAGTGTAACTTGGGTTGCTAGGCTTAGGAGCAACCCACTGAGCTATCTTGCCAGCTCCAGCATCCCTTTACAAATAATAAACTCATTTTTTAACAAAATGCAAATACCCCATAGCCATTTCAACAAGTTTAATTTTCCTGTAAACAGTATCATCATGCACAAATGAGTTTATAGGTAGTTCATCTAAACATTCAAAGGCTATATCCTAATCACATGCAAAGTCTTCGTAGGAAAGTAAATGAAAAAGGATACTTTGCAACTTATTCTCAGAGCTTGCTGTACCTTTGATACAAAACTCAAAATTACAATAAGAAAAAAAACTATAATGAAGTCTTCATTCATGAATGCAAAAGCAATAATCCTACACAAATATCAGCAAAATGAATCCTGTTCTTAATGAAAAAAGATAATACTGCTCCTCTAAGATGAGTTTATTCCAAGAATATAAGGCTTAACTTTAGAAACTCTGTAATTATCATTCAGTACATTAGCATATTAAAAGAACAAAAGCAATATGGTTATTTCAATGGAAGAAACACATTCAGTGAAATTCAAAATATCTATTTATGACTCTAAAAATTAGCTAGCTCTAAGAAGGGTTACATTATTCTGATAAAAAAAAAATGAGTCCACCAAAAACTTACAGCAAACATTATTATTAATGATAAAAATGTGAACACTTATGACAGCTGGGAAAAAATGGAAAAGAATTGAAGGGTATGAGGTTTGTAAAAAAAAAAAAAAATCCTAGGGCTGAAGAGATGGCTCAGAGGTTAAGAGCACCGACTATTCTTCCAGAGGTCCTGAGTTCAATTCCCAGCAACCACATGGTGGCTCACAACCATCTATAAGGAGATCTAGTACTGTCTTCTGTACCCTGTATACATAATAAATAAATAAATGTTTTTAAAAAATCCTGAAGACTCTCATTACCTCATAGATGTAATTTTCCCATAAGCTATTTTATCTACAACCTTAAAAACTTTATATGTATATAATAACTCTTTTTAAATACCCAAGGCCTATAAACCTTTTAGTGTCCACCAAAAATAGCATAATTTAAGTGAGGTGGTCATGCTGTGGTACTTTTCATAGCAAAGATATGAATGAGACCCCGCCACAGTCAATAAACTCTTAAAAACTTATCACTGAGTGGAAAGTTCCAGACATTATACCAAGTGGTCCCTGTTACATCATTCATGTTATGGGGGAAAATATGTGAAAGATAGTTAACCCTACTGAGGACTCATACTTCCAACTGTTCCCATCCTTATTTTGCGCAATCACCCAATCATATCAGATTGTGAAGTTGGGTTCCCACCAATGAGATGTGACAAAGTCACCACCTATATCAGGAATAAGAGAAAGAAGCCATCTTGTCCAAGTGTATTTGCTAGACCAGTTTGGGTCTAGACACATTTGTTTTACAAAAAGAATTGCCTTGACTTTGTGTGATCCTTTGTGTGATAGTGGGCTTATTCTTTGTTTCTAAGGGTGAAATACAAAGACATGTTCTGATGAACTTTGCTGTGGAGATGGGGACAGTACTCACCTTTGGATTGGGCTAAAGGATAGAAAGGGTACCAGAGTAGAATGCAGAGAGAAATTGGGGTTAAGAGTCCGGCAGTACTGGGCTTTGCCTCTTCCCAGTTGACTAACCTTCCATAAGAAACAGACTCATGAAACTCAACTGGAAAACTGGCATAATGTCATTCACTTTGCGGAATTGTTGTGAAGTTAATAAGATGTGTAGTGTCTGTCTAAGAAAGTTCTGGAAAATGGCAAATATAGTTCTTATCAGTTTTATTGTTCCTCATGGGCCTCCACACTGGAGTCCAAATCTCAGCATTAAACACAGAAAACAAATAGAGCTGAGCTCAGTAGGTACTATTTTGTTCCAAAGAATCTCCTCCAAGGCAGCTCAGATGTGGCCAGTCAACTCACCTTGGTGGGTTTTTTTATTAACATTGAAACTCTTGCCAAGGTCACAGTCATAGGCTGGGGCTAACACCCCAGAAGGTCCAGCTCAATTCTTCACAATTTTACTTCCTACAAATCTCAGAACTAGAAGAAAGAAAAGGTAGAGAAAGGAACGGAAAAGGAAGGGGCTGAAGAAAATGGCTCAGTGCTTCCGTTTGGTTCCTGACGTTTGGGTGGCTTGAAACTGACTATAACTCCCGCTCCAGAAGATCTAGTCTGCACGGGCACTCCCACACTCGCGTCTCTTTTTCTTTGTTATCTTAGGGGTAAAGAATAAAAGTCTGCAAAATCACACCACACACACACACACACACACACACACACACACACACACACGTCTATCTCTCTCTTTTTTTAAAGAGGGAAGTCCTTTTATGTTTTCAGTAAGTGGTCAGAGCCGCCTTACTGCATCTAAGGCATTTTGATTTTGAGTTCAGAATGTAGTTTTAAACAACTCTATCCACTCTATGCTATGCGGAACTAATCGGGCTGCCTCCGAGTCTCTGCCCCCACCCTGCCTCGTGGGTGTACAGGCATTTAGTACATGAAAAGAATACAGCACCTGCTTCCCTAGCCCTAAATTTTCTGATTTTTGTAAAAGCATTTAAAATAGATTTTATATTGTGTAGTTTTCCAACAATGCTGTTTTTTCCTTCTTAAATAATTTGCACTCAATTTTTGGAAATAACCTTGTTCTGAGAAGGAATATAATGTTCACATTAGGTACAACCCATATTAATATGGGCACCCTTGAGCCAAAGCAAAAGAGATGGAGGAGGGATGTGTCGGGAATCAACATTTGGGAGTCTGGAAGGGAACCCTCAACATGATAGCCAGACTTCCATTGAGCGGCAGCAGGCAGGTCCACCACCTTTGTTCATTGAGCATAACTGGGGATACGTGCGCATGCTCCAGAGGCTGTAAACGGATGCTTGGCTCTAAGCATCCTAACATTTGGCTTCTCATTCACCCCAGTGTGACTCTGTGAAAAGCAGGAAGTATTCGTAGAATTCACAGTCCAAACAGGAGCTGCTTAAAAAGTACTAGGTTCCTGCAGAGCCATCACACAAAGCCCAACACAGAAAGAGACGTGGTCAGAAAAGCTGACCTATCCCTTGCCTGGACTAAGGAAGACACTGGAACATTCATTTTGTTGTGGTTTAGTACACTGGACGCTTTCTGGCAGAAAAGGCACTGAAGGAAATTATTTTTGTGGGCTCAACAACAACAAATCCTCTTCGGAGCAGAATGGATCGAAGATAATAGATGGAAAGCGTTTGGGTAAGTCAGAGGGACTATTGGAAGGCAAACCATAGTTATTAGGTGTTTGTAGATATCCGAGTATTCCTTCTTGATGAATGGTCCTGATATCACAAGAGCTAGCTGTGTCAGACGCAGGGTCCAGCCTACAGCCAGAAAGTGGGTAAAGGGCAGGTGTGGCTGATTCCCCAGTACCACCAGCAAACCCTCCACCTCCATAAGGGCAGTGGGACATCGGGTTCACAGGCTGGTGGGAAGTCAAGCAGGTGAACAGGTGGGCTCTCTCTCTCTCTCTCTCTCTCTCTCTCTCTCTCTCACACACACACACACACACACACACACACACACACACACACACACACACACACAAACTTTCTAGAGAGCTTCCTATTGATTTCCATCTTCTGGAGACACTACATAGCAAAACCAGCTGTTTTCCAGTTATTAAGAGGACACCGAGACTCTGAGGGGACAGGGAGATGATGTAAGTGACTGGGCTCTGAGTGCAAACACAGCCTGGTGATACCACCCTTGGGCTCTTCACTCTCTGAGGCATTTCAGCCACACATGCTGGTGGAATTTCAAGTAGGCAGTCCACCTTTTGAAGGCAGGTAACATTTGGGTTTCCCAAACTCTCATCACATAGCATCTGTTCAGCTGTTAGCTGCCAATAAATATTTACAGAAATTGAAATGTTACAGCTCAGTGGGAGGATCCCTTGCTGGCCAGGTCAGGGCGCCTTGACAGCTGTTTTGTGAGTTTCCTGTGACTCCCTGATCCAGGTGGATGATCTCTGTATGAAATGACTCGGGGGTCACCACACTCACAGCTTCCAAAGCAGGAGATCTGTGAACTCTGACCCTCTCCACCCTGCATATTCAAGAGTCAGATCTGAGAGCCGCCTGGTGGCCAGGCTGACATCAGAGCCCATGAGACTCTTTAAGAGCTCATTGAGAGTAACTTTGACTCTGAACAGAATCATTTAAAATTGACATGGGAAAGAGAGTGACTGGCCTGCTTTGTAAATGTTGCATATTTTTAAAAGCTTGAAGTAAAGACTTCTTGAGTGAAAATGGGATCATCAAATGAAAACCACTGAAGCATTAAAACAGAAAACACATTAGCATCTCGAATCACTTCTTCCTAACATGCTGCCTCTTCCATTCTGTCTCTTTTTTACAGATGTCAGGCCTGCATGTATGCATGCATACCATATGTGCCTGGTCCCCATAGAGGTCAGCAGAGGGAGTCAGATTCTTTGGAACTGGAACTGTAGGTGGGTGAGGGCCCTCACGGGGGTGCTAGGAACTCAACCCAAGTCTTCTGCAGGAAGAACATGTACCTTTAGCAACTGAGGCGTCACTTCAGATCTGCCTTTTCATTCTTCGTGTGTGCATACTTGAGACAGAGTTTCTCTGTGTAGCCCTGGCTTTCCCAGGACTTGCTCTGTAGACCAAACTGGCCTCAAACTCACAGAGATCTGCCTCCTTCTGCCTCCCAAGTGCTGAGATTAAAGGTGTGTGTCACCTTGCCCAACTTGCCTCTTCATTCTTAAGTACAGATGTCCAGGGCTTGATTTGATGTGGTATCTAAGGACAACAAGAGTAATTTGGAAAGTCCTTCTGGGAGTCTAGTTGGGAGTGTTGAGTGCTGTCCAAATAAGTCCAAGTGTTTTTGTCTATAGCCTAACACAACTTTCAGCATCAGAGGTCCACCATACAGAGTAGGCACACATACCCGCTGTTCATATGCTTAGACCCTTAGTCTTTAATACCAGACAGATTCTTTTCTTGGTTCCCTTTATAACCCAGCTGTAGTCTAAGAGCTTGGCAAGATTCCCCTTAACCCTGACCAGAACTCTTGTACAGCTTACACCGTGTATATTGATCCTCTACACTACCACTTATAAACAGCCTAGAGACATTCAACCTTCCTGAGCCGCCTCTGACAGAAGCCCTTCAGGTTAACTCATTAAGATGACTGACATCTTATACTGACAACTTTGTTTTTAAAATTCGACAAGGACCCTGAAGAGATCGCTCAGTGGGTAAAAATGCTTGTTGAGTATGCTTGAGGAGCTGAGTTCAAATTCCAAGTCAAAAGGCCGGACATGGCCAGGCACTTGGCCTGGCAGCGAACCTGAAGACAGGAGAGCCACTGGGGCTTACTGGCTGCCAGCCTAACTTGTTTAATTGAAGTTAGGGACCTTAGTCAAGGCACTAAGGCAGACAATGACAGACAAAGCTACATGATGTCCTCTGACATCATGCTACACCACACACACACTCACCACACATACACACACAAATCAAAACATTAAAAAATGCAACAAAATATATAAACAAGAAAGAAAGCTTTTGATTACAGTAAGAAAGCAATACACACCAAAAGAATGGCAAACTGACAAGAAAAATAAAGGTTTGACAACTGTCAGCATCACAATAGATTCAAGTCAATCAGTGCATGATAAAACTATTGGCTGAGGTCTGTGAGGTATATTTATAATCTAAAAGCATCTCCTCACAGAAGCTTATTAATTAACAAATAATGTCACCAAGTAATGTGATGTTACAAAGTGACATTATCAAAGAGAAACTTGGCAAATGTCAGTGTGACTAAATAATCAAAGTCAACATCATCAGAAGGACATAAGGGACAAGTAAGTCCTTCCGAGCTCACTGAGAACACAGCATCCTAACTACGGTGATGAAAAGGAAGCATCCTGGGGACAATCGGAAGGACCAAGCGAACCCAGAAGGGGTGTGTGTGTGTGTGTGCCCACATCAGCATAGACACAGATGTAGATCTATGGCAGATCTTTACAATGAAAATATGCCATAGGCTCCAGTGTTTGAAGACTTGGTCAGCTGGGTATATTGCTTTGGAAGTCTGTGAAACCTTTAGGAGATGGGTTCCTGCTAGAGGAAGCTGGTCACTCTGAACAGGACCTGGGGTTTTGACAGCCTGCTTCCCTCCCCGGCCACTAGCTATTTCCTGAATGTGGATTCAGTGTGAGTAGCTGCCTCACACCCCTGCCACCCTTCCTTGCACTGCAGGAAGGACTTCCTCAAACTTTCAGCAGAATAAATCCTTTTAGCCTTAAGTTCCTTACTCATGGATATTTATCAGAAGCAAGAAAGTGGCTAAGGCAGCTAGCTCTGTCCAGGGCTGGGATTTTTTTTTCTGTGAAGGAAACTTGTAAAATCTGAGCACAGATTAGAAAATATCTTAGCACTGGTCCTGTCATATTGATCACATGTGATGCAGAAAGGGTTAAGGTGAGCATGGCTAACAGTTGACCTTTGGAGCATTTTGGTGAACATACAAAATACAGGTTTCCCTGCGACATTTGTGCATGTACTCATCTTCCATGTGAGAGTCTCTCTGTCCCACTAGACCTTTTACTTTGGTGTCACATGTATGTACTTGTATTTACATATTAAATTTAAGCTTTGCAATATAAGAGCAAACATGTGGCTTTTGTCTCTCTGAGTCTGGTCTACTCTGTGTAGCTTGTTAATCTCCTTTGGACTCATTTTCTAGCAAGTGACATAGCTTCATTATTTATAGGTCACCAAGACTCCATTGTGTCTCATCTCATTCTTTTTTTTACCTGTTGCTCTGCAGATGGGTATGTAGGGTGGTACCACCTTAACCATTGTTAAGTGCCCGATTCTATGAAAGTAATGCTATTTACACTATTGTGTTTCTGTTGCCACCAACCACCATCCATATCCAGAACCTTCTCATTACCTATTAAACACTGGTTTCCATGCCCCACTTTTGATCATCCTACAAAGATGTTACTTTCCGTACCTTTGACTTGGTTCAGATATCTATAGACATGGAATCAGAGACTATTTGTCCTTTGTGCTCATTTAGCATATTGTTCTCAAAGTCACTCCCAGTGGAGCAAATACGAGAGTCTACTTCCTTCATTGAAACTGGATGATACTCCATTGCACTACCTTGGGGGTATGTGTGTGTGGGGTGGAGTATGAGTGTGTGTGCCTGCATGCGAGCACACATATCTTTGTGCACTCACTCATGCATTCAAGTGTGCCAGAGTGTGCAAGCAGGTGTATGTACAGTTTGTTTATTCAATCTCTTGATGCATAAATGTCTTTGCACTGGTCCTTTAAACTAACAGTTAATAGATGAAACTGAGCAGCCCCAAGAATTTCTAGGTAGATGGTTTCTTAGCTAGTGGAACAGTAAAGGCAAAGGCATGGGTAAGGCCTAAGCATCCCTTAAGGCCTAATTCCAATGCTAGCACATTGCTTTCCAAAGCTGGTCTTGTGTTGCCAAGTATCAGGCATTCCAATCTGCTTCCAAGTGACTTCAGCTGCATTCATCTCATCAACCCAGTGTGCCTGCTACCAGGCGACCAGACCATTCAAGCCTCTCCCATCAACCCTTTGTCTAAGCACCATACACAATTTGTGAGATCAGTGGATTGGAGCTTCACAATCTGAAAATGATGGATTTGAACATCCCTTTACTCTTAGTCCAATACAGAAGAGGAGATAAAGGAGGAGATGAAAAAAATGGAGCTGGCAGAGGAAATCAGGCAAAGAGCTGGTAGCTTCTGCTAGTTAAGCTCTGTATCCGGAGCCAGGAAGGGATCGATATTGACGACCACCTGGAACAATGTGTTTGCTTTATCCAGGGGTAAAGAACTTTATGCAAGCTTCAGAGATGGACAAAACATGGTTGGAGCAAATTGAACCCTCAGGCATCCTGGGAGGAGGTACAGACATGTTTTCAGTGCCCCTTCCTTCTTAAGTTGTTGGGACACATATATCACTTCATGAATGGCTAATGGATTGATGACCTAGTTGGTCCCTCACAGAACCCTGCAAGTCATACCAGCAAGCTGCAGAAGCCTCAGTTTACTTCAGGTTTTGACTGGGAAGATACAGGAAGAGAGTTTGAAGTAGACTCTGAAGTTTTCAACTAAGTAATTAGAAAAGAGGCTATATTAAGTCAGATGGTTATATGTTACTAAGGTTGGATGGTAGGGTGGGGGAAAAGTACTGGCAGATGGGTATCAACAGCAGAGACCCTGGATTTTAGACTTTTGACCAGATGGATTCATGTTTACAATGATGTTAATAATGCACAAAATCAAGCCCAGGAGTCAGACTTAAGAGGTGATGGTGAACAAGAGTAGGCTGCAATCCAGACAGAGGGGCTTGAGAGACTATGGCAAGGGACAGGAGATGGAAAAATCAAAGCAAAGGCAAGTACACAGAGGTCACATTGGGATTCAGGAGTTAGATTCAGCCGTCCCAGCCTGTGGGAAGCTGTGTGTTTCTATGGTTTCCCTGCTTCAGGGATGGAGTCTATGGTGGATGCACAAGCAATCCCTTTGCACTGTAGCCTTTGGTCTTACTTCTAGGAGCTGGTACTCTTCACTAGGACACAAGTGGGTCACATTTCTTCCTATTGCTGTGATAAAATGTGTGTCTGTGTGTGACTATTGCTGTGATGAAACACCATGAGCCAAATCTACGTAAGAACCAAAGGGTTATTTGGCTTACACTTCCACATTGTATAGTCCATCACTGAAGGAAGTCAGGACAGGAACTCAAACAGGGCAGGAACCTCAAGGCAGGAGCTGATGCAGAGACCATGGAGGGTGCTGCTTACTGGCTTGCTTTCCCTGCCTTGCTCAGCCTGCCCTGCTATAGAACCCAGAACCAGCAGCCCAGGGATGACACCACCCATCATGGGTTGGGCCCTCCCCCATCAACCCCTAATTAAGAACATGTTCTACAGGCTTACCTAGAGCCCAGTCTTACAGAGATAGTTTGGGTTCCTTCCTCTCAGATGAATTCACCTTGTGTCAAGTTGATATAGAACTGGCTAGCACACCTCTTTGGGGGAATTTTCTTGCAAATAACATCTAAGGAAGCTGTATGTGTGGATCTTCACTGACCTGGTAGGAAGGACATTGTCCTATTATTGGCAGACAGTATCTATACTTTTTTACTTAAAAACTAGCAAACAAACAAAAATAACAACAACAAAAAACTGTTCCCGTTCCCCCTCATCTGTCACTTCACACACTGTGACATGCAGTTCAATAGAATAGAATAGTCCGAATAGAAGCAATTTCTCTCTCATGTAGTAATGCTGAGGCCACAGGCTGCTGTGATTCTGGGACTGGCCAAAGGATGGGGCTGCTCATGTCATGGCAGACAGAGAGCAAAGAAAGGAGGCACAGGACCATGTGAAACCTTCAAAGGCAGACCCCCAGTGACCTGCTTCCTCCCAGGGCGTCTTCCTCAGCCTTCCCAAATAGTACCACAAGCTGGGGACTGAACAGTCCACACAAGAGCCACTGGGGGACATTTGAGATCCAAACCATGCCTTGGACTCAGGTCAGCACTGAGGCAAATGGACCTGTAATTATGAAGACATGTGGAATTTAAAGTCTGGCAAGATTTTGTCCTAGTGAAATGTTAGAGTGTTTTTCACCCTAGAGAAATAAGGGAAGGGGGCAGGACTAGAGGGTGGGACCTCTTACCGGATCATCCTCAAGACTGCTTTCTCTTAGCTCACTCCATGCTTGCCAAGAGATCCTCAAACAACTGGTATTTTTCCATCAAGTGACTCTGTTAGCCTCTTAAATTAGTTCTTTTTACCCCAACCCATGGAACAACATCAGAAAGAAGATTTGAAGAAAATATATTTGAATGACAAGACGTGATGAGGAAAAGTTAAACTCCTTTCCTGGAAGCTAGGAAAATGGGGGTTTCCTATGGGGAGTCACGTAGATGGGAAGGAAGAAAAAGGCAGGCTGGAATAAAAGAAGAAAAGAAAATTAAATGTAAATAAAGTACTAGGGTATGGGGTGGAGTGGAGGGGGGTCTGGAAGATACGCTTGTGAGGCAACTGAACTTAGTCACTTAGAAGCACCAGAATCAAGATGAAATGTGTTCTAGACTTCTGGAAACATAGAAGAGTTTGGGTAAACAGGCTGAAGTATGGATCTGATTAATCTTCATATGCCCCCATTTGCTGACCCACGATGTGGGGAAAAAAAGAAAATCTCCTAAAAGATGATGCATGCGTGTTAGTCAGCTTGTGTGTGTAGGATGCAGTGGGACCCAGAACACACAATAGAGAAACTGTTTACATTTTCATTATTCTCAAGTCCTTGGCAGTCAATCAGCAGACAGAACATTTCCATCTACAGAGGGACACTTAGGAGAAGTCAGCAGTCTTCCTTGGGGGCCAACTGAAGAGAGGAGAAAGGAAATCTGAAAGACCAGAAATTGAAGGACCAAGGGGCTTGGGAGAAAGAAAAGCGGAGAGTGGAGGACCCTTATGTCAAATGGTGGGACCTCAGATGATGTCCTAGTGTGCTTTGTTGTTGTTGTGACAAATACCATAACCAAAGTAACATGAGGAGAAAGGTTTTTATTACATCTTATAGATTACAGCCCATCATGGAGGGCTACCTGGGCAAGAGCTTCAGCAGTAACTAGGAGGAACTAGCAGTAACTAGGAGGCAGGGGCCATGGAGGGGTGCTGCTTACTGGCCCTCTTCCTCCTTATATTCTGTTAGCTTATAAAACCCAGGCCCACCTACCTAGGGACCATCCACAGCTGGCTGGACACACTTGTGTTAATAATCAGTCAAGAAAATGCCCCACAGACTTCCACAGGTCAATCCAATGGAGGCAATTCCTAGACTCAGGTTCTCTCTTCCCATGTGTGTCAAGCTGTCAGCAAAATTAACCAGGACAGGGAGAAGCACAGGACTCAACACATTGTTTGTATGCCCAGAGGGGTGCACCTGGGACTTCCGGGAAGCAGGCGAGGTCACAGAGGCAGAATGTAGTGGTACAAAGCCAGGGGCAAGGGCAGGAACAGGGTCTGCTGAATAACTGAAATGCATGGTTGGAGGAGCTAGGGGGAAGCCAGACTGAGAGGCTGCAGTCTGTGAGGTAACCTGTCAGGGTAGGGCAGAGGGTTTCAACCACCACCAACTTGTCTCTAAGGGGTTCTATAAGAAAAGACAGAAAGTTGCTGAGCCATAGCTCCAATGTACCTTCTAACTTTGCATCTCCAGCTCCTTGGTTATATCCTCAAGACACTTCTGAGAATGGCTTGCTTGTCTCAGGAAGACATGTGAGTGCTCATGTCCACTTCCTGAATGTGTTTCAGGGATGTGCATTCAAAACTGACTGACTCCCAACCTGAGGAGCTGACTCAGTCAATAGATTGCTCATCTCGTAAGCATGAGAACCAGAGTTCAATCCCTGGAACTCAGTAAAAAATAAAATAAAGTAATTTTTTTAAAGGGCACACACTTGTAATCCCAGGGCTAGGGAGGCTGAGACAGGCACATCCCTGGGGCTCACTGGATGCCCAGACTGGCTTTGGGAGCCATCCCTGTCACCACCACCTCTACCATCTCAACCAAGATTCACCACCACCATATCCTGCATCATCATCATCACCCCCGTCATTACTGTACTTTCCCCATTAGCATGCCCTGACTCTGTCTACAGTGGCAGTCCCACCTCATTCCCTCCACAACTTCCTCATCATATGTTGATTTAGATGTAGGGTGTAGGGTGCCTAGTCAAAGACCTATAGTATCTCTTTTCCTTTGTCATTGTAGGGGTGAAGAGTCTGTCATGTTACATATGATAAAATGCCAAACATGCATGCACACACGCAAGTACACACACACACACACACACACACACACACACACACCTTTTCACATTCAAATATTGACTTTGATATCATGCAGCATGAAGTCTTCCTTAACCAAAGCCTCTGAAAGCCTTTAATTCACCATTATCTCTGCAGGGCCAGAAGATTCATTTTCCCATTGGAAACAATGAATGGGACTGAGATCCTGATTTACGTGGGAGCTGCTGTAGGCTGCCAGCTCCATGTTTTTTTTTCTCTGATCCAGGACAGTATCTGTTTTGAAACAAAACCAGGCAGGAGCGCTCAAAGAGAGGAGACTAAACCAAGTGGGAACTTTGGCCCAAGAGAGAAAAAGCTTATTACCCAAATGTGCTCTTGAGGTCAAAGTGGAAGGCTGGAGGTCATGCAGGATTTTTATCTGGGTCCTCCCAGAGGACCCATGGGAGATCTACAGTGGGGAATGTCAATAGAATAAAGGGAGGAGGAAGAACTGGCAGGCTCCTGCAGGAGTGCTGTTTGCAGAGAGGAGAGTCTTGGACTTCTGCACTGTTTTAAGAAGGGTTCATTAAGGGTACGAAGGACCCACCAAGCCAAAGTGCTCATTAAAGGACTCCATCCTCCAGGAATGAGACTGAGTTCCTGCCTGGGCCTTGCTAGGTGGCTGGCAAGCTCTCAAGAGGTTTGGCTCTGAGACCATGGTGGGTGCAGCAGGTGAGACTGGCTGTTTTGTTCCCTGTGGTGATGATCTGAGGGGCACCTGGCCTTGGCAGCCCCAGCCCTTAGAAAGCCATGGCTGACAATTCTGTTGATGGTCCTTGTGCAATGCATACTATTCAAACCAATGCCAGCTACACCAGGACGATTCCTAAGGTCAAAGACAAAATGTACTGGGATTGAGCCAGGGCCAGGGCTCACTATTTGTCTAAAGCCGTGTATGGTTTTTACCCAATCACTCCTGACACTAAAAATATGTTTGTGTGTATCACCCCATCAGATAATTCTTTACTCTCCAGACACTAACAAGATGTCTTATGTTTTGACTTCTTTCTGACATTAATGGCCAATAGTTTGGGTAAAGCCAACAGATGAGCTTCACTTTATATCACTGCCTCAACTTTCCACACCAGCCACAGAAACTCAGACCTCACAAACATCTGACTTACTGGCCACAAAATTGGAGTCAGGGTACAAATCCCACAATCCATTTCTCAAGTTCAATAATTTTCTTCATCAGCTGGAAGAACTCAGGTAAACACTTTTATTTACCACTTTACTATGATTATGGTTTGAATATAAAATGTCCCACACAGGCTCGTGTATTTGAACACTTGATCTCCAGCTAACGGTGCTGTTTTTGTAGCTGTGGAACTTTTATCAGGTGGGGCCTAGCTGGGGGATTTGTGCGGCTAGGAGCATAGACCCTAAGGGTTATAGAGCCATTTCTGTTCAAACTCTCTGCTTCCTGGTTCACTGAGCTGTGAGTAAGTTCTCGTCCAGCCTCTCATTGCTCCATTGACTTCATTGATAATAATCACAGCAGCTTTTGCAAATTTATAACTGCGTTCTCATACTTAAGGGTGGGAAGGCTGGTAGGCCTAAGTGAACTGTAGGAGACAAAGCAAGGAATAGTCCTAGGTCTCATTTCATGAATACCGACAGCCTCCAGTCCGAGAGCCTTGAATAGCCACTTTTCCCTTCGTCTCAGAAGAGACATAATTTCAGATTGAGAAAACAAATACCTAATGTCATCCTATAAGTGGCAGAACCCAAACTGGTTTGAGACCTGCCTGACTCCAAATCTCACATTTTGTTTGCATCCACGAAAAGTTAAATGCTCTAGTCTGGGATTCAAGGACTGCCATGTCTTGCCCATCTTTGGACTTGCCCTCTAGGGGGGATCCTTTCTTCTCTGTGGTTTTTAGCCAGGTTCCTCCCATTGTCTCTTATTCCAGCCTCTTCCCTACTCTGGCTTGTTTTTATGAATGAACCTCTGGCAAGGGGAGGAAGACCCAGGGCTGATAGGATAACTGTATTCGGAAGTTTCTGTGTCCCAGCCAGCCAGTTCCACAGCCATTGAGTCCCATATAAACATGCAAAGGCTAATATTAATTACAATCTCTTTGGCTTATGGCTCAGACACATTACTTGCTAATACTTACTCTTAAACTAACCCTTGATTCTTATCTTGTTTAGCCACATGGTTTGGTACCTTTTCTCAGACCAGAATTTTCATCTTCTTTCCTCTGTGTCTGCTGGCATCTCTGATCCCTGCTCTTCTGCTTCCCAGAATCCTCCGAGTCTGCTTCCTACTGACCAATCAGCGTTTTATTAAAACAATAGGAACAACAAATCTTTACACTGTACAGGAGCAATATCCCATAGCACATCACTATACTATTCTTTCAACCAAGGACTTGCTAGCCAGCCTCTTATACCTGCTTGGGCCAGTTTGTTGCGCGTTTATATATTTCTGGTTTTGTGACACTGGTGTTGAACCTTGGCACCATGCACATTAGACAAACATTTCACCACTGAACTCTATCCACAGTCCTTTCATTTCTATTTTCAGACAGTGGCTTGTTAAGTTGCCCAGGCTGGTCTTGAACTCACTTTATAATGTAGGTAGTCCTTGACCTCTCATTCCTCCTGCTTCAGATTTCTGGACAGCTTCTGATCCTGCCATCCATGACCTAGATGTTCAACACATTTGGCCAGGATTGATTTCTATGAATGACTATGTCACAAGAGTGTTAAGTCCATCTCAAGAACAATTGCACCAAAACCTAGCCCTGGCCAGTCATGACTACATGCAAGAATGTTTCCGTTATTAAAATAGCATCATCCAGCTGAGTTAGGCAAAACTGGAAGGACAGGAAAAAATGATGGATGAGCCACGATCCTTTAACTGCAATGTAGAACCCAGCATCTCTAACAGAAGAAGTAGATTTTCCCCAAAGTTGAAGCCAAGCTCCCTCTGTGGCAAAACTTGACCTATTTATATAGTCTTTTGTTTATCCTCCCAGTATGAATATTTATATATTTTGCTGTAGAAATATTAATAAGTTGTTTGCAGACTGTTGCCCTGCACTTTACCCAAGATGTTACATAATGTACAGTATGGAAGCTGAATTAACTTTCTCAAATCAGAGACACTGTAAATCAGAACCACCACACCTCACTGCAGGGATTTTGCATTAAGTAAGGGATAATCTTCCCAAGTTCTGCATCCATCAGTAGATTTTCAGATAGACATAATCAACCAACTCAAACTGGTTTAAATGACAAAAATATACTGTTGCATATGAAAAAGAAGTCTAGACATTGTGTGGTTTGAAATGGCTCAATATAGACAAGATATTAAAACTCGCTATTCTCTGTCCCTTTTCTCGCCTCTGTTCTCCTTTGTCTGTGGGATTTGTGTGTAAGGTTGTCTTTATTCATCGCATAAAAGAAAAAGGCCAGTTCCAGACCTCATTTTGGAACTCATATAGCTCAAAACAATAGGAGATGTTATTCTCTGAACATTCCAGGAGAAAGGTCTCTCAGCACCTTTGAAAGGCTGCATTGCACATGTTGGGAGGGGAATGTGAATTGTACTGATTGATTTTTGTCTATAGCAAGCTGTTTCATTGAGGGTTGGGAGAAATGAGTTGATCTGAACCCATGTGATCCCCCAAACAAATCAGGAGAAATTGAGAGGAGGAAGGAGAATGTGGTTACCCTAAAGTCACAGATTCCCCATCCCTTTGCTAATTATGTCACACACTAGGGAGAGTCTACTTCATCTAAACCATATTTCCAGCATTAACAAAAATTTACTTTTCTTAGATCATTAGCTTTCTACACATCATGATCTCAGTTTCCAACAAACTTACCTAATCACATTTATCTTATTTGTTCTTTTCTATTTCAGGTCAATAATTTGTGAAAATATCACTAACAGGGCTGGGGTTATTGTTCAGTTGGTAAAAGTGCTTGCTATATAGGCATGGGTACCTGAGTTTGAGCTTCAGTACTCACATATAAAATCAAGTATAATGGAATGTATTTATGACCCAGCAATGGGGAGGCAGAGGCAGGATCAGTGTGTCTTAGGTCTCAGTGAGAGAGCTTGTCTCAAATGCCAGGATGAATGACACTGAAAAACACATGTAGCTGACCTACATGTATTTTGAGATATATATATATATATATATATATATATATATATATAGAGAGAGAGAGAGAGAGAGAGAGAGAGAGAGAGAGATAGAAAGAGACTGAGAGACACAGAGAGCGATCCTATGCCTTACTGAATTCTTACTGCCAAAACAGAAGGTCTTATCTGGCTCTGCATCTTCCTTGGTGCTCCATATGTTCCAACATGGTAAGAACCCAGTAAGTAATCATAGAGCCAAGTCACTCCCTGTATCAGATCAAAGTGTTGCCAATGGAGAGAAGTCTGCAGGAGTAGGGAGGAGTGGGGGAGAGCTGGATGGTAGAGTTCAATGTTCTCATTACGTGTTTTTCATTGGAAAGTCATACCGAAAGCATCATGTTAGACACTTTAGGGTCAGGTGGCTTCCATATCGAGAACTAGGGACCTCAAACTTAATTCCCTGAAAATAGGGGTGATACAATTTTACAGACATGGGAGGGGGCAGGTGAGGGAGACATGTGCTTGTCAAGACGTGAGTGTGGAAGTCAAAGAACAACTTTGGGAGCCAGTTCTTTCCTTCTGCCAGAAACGTTCAGGGGTCCAAGGATAGTATCTCAGGCTGGAGCACCTATGCCTGAGGAGCCATCTCCACATCAAACACACTGGAAATTTCTGAGCTGAGCAAGGCTTGACAATTGAATAAAGGACCTAGTAACCTAGTAACTCAGTGTCAGTATAAGTGTCTGTCCCAAGACTGGCTTCCTTGTAGTGGCCAAAGAACCATAGCAGACTCAGGCATGTCACTTACACACCACACTGCAGTGTTTACACTGCTGGAAGTGGAAGGGGTCAGGCAGGGGACACGGAGGGTGCTTAACCAGCCTGACAAGACCCTTCATGGGACCAGGGCTCAGTAGCTCCAAACACTGTATTCGGTTCCTTTCTACGACTACTTGTAACAAAGGAGCTTAGGCAACAGATCTCATTATCTCACATTTGTAAAACTAGATATAAAAACCATCAAAGTTCACAGCCTTGGTTCCTTCTGAGGATATGAAGGAAGAGTCTCCTCCGTGCTTCACTCTATGACCGGAAGGAAGGCAGCTGTGTTTCCTTTGCAGATCTTTCCATCACCTCCTATACGTATATTTGTCTACATCTCTCCCCTTTTGTAAGTACACACTGGGTTTGGGACCCACACTCTTTCTATACCCTCATTGTAACTTAGATACATCTGCAATGACCTTATTTCCAAATAAAGCCACATTCCTGGGTAATGGAGCTTAAGATGTCAACACATAAACTGGGAGTGAGGGTATAATTCAGCCCACAGCAGGTGAGGTCTTTTTTCCTATGAAGCAAAAGCATGGGTAAGGCTTTTAGGAGCAGCTATTGAAAAAAAAAATCTGCCTTCCTCCAGCCCATGGCAGTGACAGACAGGAACACAATAAGCCCCAGAGAGATTTTTCTCATCAGGCTGCCATCTCTGTCTGTGGTTTCCCCAGATGAGGCTCTCTCTGGAAATCATGTTCTAATTGGCTCTTAAGATCCTTCTCCTTTCTTTTGGACTTTGTCTAGTTAATCTTCCTGGCACCTGCTAGAAGACAAGACTTGACTGATAGGAGAAAAATCTCAAGGGGTTTAGGATAGATATGCCCAGAGGTGAGGCTTCTGAAGGTGCTCAGCTGTCCAGAATATTCAGTATTAGACATTAAGGACGTATGAGCTCAGTGCCATAGTGGCTGAATGTCCTAGCGGGGGAACAACTTCTCGGCAGGCATCCACTGGATGTAACCCTACCATCCACATGAGGACAGGCTTTTGTCACATCTCAGATAAGACTCTATAGGAGGCATAGGCTAAGACAGAATGAAGGTCATGGGGACTCGAGACATCTCAAAGGAAGTTCTTCATCCTAACAAACTTTACCATTTGGAGCCCAAATTGTCTGGAGCATCTGGTATGCCATCTTCCTACCTAAAAGGTCAATATCTGCTCTAAAGGAAGGTTAGCTAGGACTCACAGTTGGTTTGGTTTGGTTTTGTAACACACTTCTGGGGTGTGAGACCAGCAAGCAATAAATTGATCTTATTTGAAGTATGCCATTTGATCAACGTTTTTATGAGCACATAACTGACACCACCACCATAATAAAGTTAATGAGTGTGCAGACTGCTTGCCTCCCCTCAGGAATCTCCTCTCTTTCCATTCCACCATGCCTACTCTCTCCTCAGCACCCACTGCTCTGCTGCATGCCACTGCAGATTGGTTTGCATTTCTAGACTTCTTTATAAATGAATCCAGACAGTACATACTCTTTGTCGGGGTGGGTCTGGCTTTGTTCACTAAATAGAACAGATTTATTTGTGATATTGCAGCCATCATGAATTCATTCCTTTGTTATATGGCTCCCCATTGCCTGCCATGCCTGTTGGATTAGCTATTTTCTTATTATCAAACACTTGAGAAGAAATGACATACAGGAGGGAGGGTCTCTTTGGCTCACGGTTTAAGGACATACAGTCCATCACGGAGGGTAAGGCATACCTGTAGGACCATGTCGCGTGCAACCTTGCCAGCAAGGAAAGCGCAACATCCAGGATCTTCTTTCAGCAGTTTATTCGGGACCTTTACAATTGTTCTCTCTTTGTTCTTCTCTCTGCTTCTCCTTCTCCTTCTCCTCCCAGGGAAACCCCACCCACTGACTAGAAACTCTCAGGGCATCCAATCCCAATAAGTCATGTGGGCACAGCTCATAGGTCCACATACGCAACAGCAAACCACGCCCCAGGCTCAAGCCAAATAAGGAGTTGTTTATCAAAAGAGAGCACTCACCCACGGGCGGGGGGTGGAGGCCAGAAATCAGCACCATCTCTAGGGTGCAGCAGCAGGCAGCTCTCTACAGGACCATGAATCAACTGGTTACATTGTGTCTACAGTCAAGAAGCAGAGGGTAGACAAGAAGTAAAGGCAAACTATAAAATATGAAGGCACACTCCTAGTGATCCATTTCCTCCAGCAACTTTACACCTAAAGGTCCCACATCCTTCCAAAGCAGCATTACCAGCTGGGTAAAGCTTAAGATACTAGAGTCAATGGAACACAGTTCATGCACAAACCACCCTATCTACGGACTGTGACTTATTTACCATTCACCTCTGAGTAGATTATTTTCAGTTCCTTGTTATTGTGAATCAAATTGCTATGAATGCCTGTGAGACAGCCTCGTTACAAACATGTGACACAAGACTAAAATCAGCTTCTGTGGATGGATAACTGTCCTGCAGGGGCCTGTACATCAAAGACTTGTTCCCCAGTAAGGCACTATTGGAAGGTAGGGAAATGTATAAGAAATGAGTGGGGCGGGAGGTTTTCAAATCATTTTCTGTGTCCTTGAAAGTGAATGCAGTGTGGGACCATGTCTCCTCCCTTCTTTTTTACCCCTTGGCCAAGAGGTGAGCAGTTTTGCTTTGTGGTACCCTTACACCATGAAGACCACCACAGATGATCTTCAAGCAATATGACCAGGCACCAAGAACTGAAGTCCCCAACACTGTAATCCAACTAGATCTTGTCCCTTTGGTTGTCTCAGATATTTGTTATAATGGTGGGGAGCTAATTCAGCCATGGCATATTTGGGTTTTTTCCCCCGTAGGGATTTATTTCCTTATACAGATGGTGAGGCCACTTTGGAATATTCTAAGGGATAAGTGGTTCTGACATCAAGACCAACCTTTGCTGTCTCCAAGTCCTTCTAATCAGAGATCATCTCTGGCTTTCGCTCACTTTCCTTCCTCCCTACTGCTATAATTAGTTACTACAATTAGCTACCGGAAATAGGCATCTGGAGAAAAAGCAGATTCAACTCTATCATTCAAGGCAACTGGGCTTCACAATCCCAAAGCCAAGCATTAAGGACACAGACCTCTGTGACTAACTCTCCTCCAGTCACACCTCACTGCTCAGAGTACCGCTGTTCCCCATCTTGCCCATACCTTCTCTGTCTCCTATCCTTTGCTCAGATTTCCACAGACCATTTGTTGTCACCCATGGTCCGTTTCTCTATTCTGAGATGCCTGGAAAGTAGACAGCTGTGTGCAGAGTATGACCAGAATATGCATGTGCTCACAGCATACCGTCATGTGTGTGTGTGTGTGTGTGTGTGTGTGTGTGTGTGTGTGTGTAGGAAATCTCTTGAAATATGTGTGGAAGTCAGGAGGAGAAAGAGGCAGGACAGATTGAGGGTCTAGTTCACAGCCCAGAACTCGAAGAAGACCAAGAATCATCAGCTTAAGCTGGTTTCTCAGAGCGTTAGAACATAATTTGCTTCATGATGCTTCAGCTCACCTCAGAGCATCTGCCTCTGTAGACATTTCTACTCTTGCAGTCGGCCCCGCAGACAGTAGGGATTGGCTGGACCACCCACCCTCCTCCTGCTTCTCAGCACTTGTGGTATGTGTTTGCCTTGGATGCTTTCCTTTCCCTTGCAGAGCCATCCTTGATGTGAATTTTAATCTTTTCCCAACAGCATGCATATTGAGAGACAGAAATGTGTGCTGGGGTGTCAGTGAAGGAGAGGATGGGCACATGACAGTATTAACTCTCCTCTGTACATCTGGAGGCCAGGCTGCTAGGACTCTAGAGAGTGGAGATGGTGTTCCTCTGAGATTATGGAAATGAGGATGGGATGCTTTGAAGTCAAGCAGCTTGGTTTCCCAGTAAAAACCTGCCCTGTGCACTGCTGGGCAAGGATGCTTGCTGAAATGGTTCCAATTTTAACTCCTGCTTATCACAGTACCTGTGTAGCTCCTCCCACTAAGAGATGGCATATGTCTCTTCTGGATCAGATCAGAGATGACCTTGTGACTTCCTGGGATTGGTAAAATGTGTCAGGAGCAGCAAGCTTAGGCCTCCAGATGCTCTCCTCCCCCTTCTCTCGCCTTCCTTTTGCTGCCTTGGAAATTGGGCTGCCCTATGCCACACAATTTAGAGCAGAGCCTGGACTATTCCTGCTTCAAACAGGTGATGCTGAACTCAGCTTAAATGGGAAGAGTGTGAGAGTGTGTCTGAGAACAGCAGAGCCCATTTTCATACTTTCACACACACAAATACATATTTATAGGCACACAGCAGGAGGGACATCCCACAGATAAACCCTGCCTCCAAAGCAAGCTGTGTCATCACATATAGACATCTATAGGTCCCACAGGGCCCATGTCTAGAGCAGAGTAAGAGGTGAGTATACCCCAACTTCTAGGCTACCTGGAGACCTCCTCTCCAAAGCCGAGGACACAGCCCCAGCTCTGCCCCCACACCCAATCCTGTCCTAAACCAAACAAAGCTGACAGAACACTTCCCCCACCCCAGGAATTTCCAAAAACACACAGCAAGAGGAATATCCCATGACCAAACTTCACCTCCAAAGCAAGCTGTGTCATTACACACAGATATCTAGAGATCCTGCAGAGCCCATGTCCAGATCAGAGTGAAGACACATAACCCCTGGACACACAACTGACTAAGAGCTGACTAAGAGTGAACCAAAAATGCAATGGGCAGATGCCAGTGCAAGAATACATTTAACAATATGTAGAACAACAAAGCACCACCAGAGGAAGCTGGTAGTTCTATAACACCAAGACCTGAACAGAGCAATAAAGAGGAAACAGAAGGAAATAACCTTAAAAACAACTTTATGAAGATTACAGGAGCCTTAAAAAAGATATAAAAAAATCCCTTAAGTAAATAGAAATACAAACAAAAAGTTGGAAGAGATTAACAAATCCTTGAGAGAAAACAAAGAAAACCAAGAAAAGGAAAAATCAACAGATGAAAGAAACATTCCAGGAACTAAAAATGGAAATAGAAACAATAAAGAAGGCACAAAATGAGGCAAAAATGGAAATAAAAAATCTGAAGAAATGAACTGGCACTACAGATACAAGCATAACCGGGGCTGGAGAGATGGTTCAGTGGATAAGAGCGTTGGCTGCTCTTCCAGAGTTCCTAAGTTCAAATCCCAGCATCCACATGGCAGTTCACAACTGTCTGTAACTCCAGTTCCAGGGGACCTGACACCCATGGCAAAACATCAATGCACATAAAATAAAGTTCTAAAATTAAGAAAGAAAAAGAAAGATACAAGCATAACCAACAGAATCCAAGAGATGGAAGAAAGAATCTCTGGAGTGGAAGATACAATAGTGGAAATAGATATATCAGTCAAAGAAAACACTAAAACCAAAAAAGCCATAACACAAACCTTCCAGGAAATTTGAGATACCATGAAAAGACCAAACCTGAGAATAATTGGAATAGAAGAAGAAGGAGGAGAAGAAGAAGAAGAAGAAAAAGAAGAAGAAGAAGAAGAAGACCAACTCAAAGGCACAGATAATATACTCAATAAAATCATAGAAGAAAACTTTTCCAACCTAAAGAAGGAAATGCCTATAAAGGTACAAAAAGCTTACAGAACACCAAATAGATTAGACCCCTGCAAAATTTTCTTGCCACATAATAGTAAAGTCACAAAACATACAGAACAAAGAAAAAATATTAAGAATT
The DNA here is from genome assembly GCA_004025045.1 of Sigmodon hispidus. NCBI lineage: Eukaryota > Metazoa > Chordata > Mammalia > Rodentia > Cricetidae > Sigmodon > Sigmodon hispidus. The sequence continues at coordinate 24,559 of PVIH01005788.1, forward strand.
ACACATAAAAAGGTCAACTTACCTATAAAGGCAGACCCATCAGAATACCACCAGACTATTCAATGGAAACAATGAAAGCAAGAAGGTCCTAGTCAGAAGTTATACAAACACTAAAAGAGCACGGCTGCCAACCCAGACTACTATACCCAGCAAAACTATCAATCACCATAGATGGAATAGACAAGATATTTCATGACAAAGTCAGATTTAAACAATACCTATCCACAAATCCGACCTTCTCAAGAAAGTAACAACCAGTGCACATTAATATCCTTTAATATCAATGGACTCAATTCACCTATAAAAGACACACCCTAATATGATGGATACAAAAACAGAAACCATCTTTCTGCTGCATACAAGAAACACACATCAACTTCAAAGACAGACACAGGCTCAGAGTAAAGGGTTGGGAAAAGATTTTCCAATCAAATGGTCCCAAGAAACAAGCTGGTATAGCCATCCCAATATCTAACAAAGTAGACTTCAAACTAAAATCAATCAAAAGAGACCAGAACGAATATTACTTATTAATCTCAGGAAACGTCCACCAAGATGAGATCTCAATCCTGAATATTTATGCTCCCAATTTAAGGGCATCTACATATATAAAAGAAACACTACTAAAGCTTAAACCTCACATCAAATGACACACTCTAATAGTGGGAGACTTCAATACCCCACTTTCACCCTTGGATAGATCAACCAGACAGAGACTCAATAGAAAAATAGGGGTCTGACAGATGTTATGACCCAAATGGACTTAATAGATATTTACAGAAGCTTCCACCCAAACACAAAGGAATATACATATTTCTCAGCACCCCATGGAACTTTCTCTGAAATTGACCACATACTTGGTCATTAAGCAAATATCAACAGATACAAAAAAAAATGAGAATAACTCCTTGTACCATATCAGACCATCATGGTCTAATGTTAGAATTCAACAACAACAAAAACCACAGAAAGCCTACGAACTCATGGAAACTGAACATCTCTACATTGAACCACCTCTGGGTCAGGGAAGAAGTTAAGAAAAAAATCAAAGACATCCTAGAATTTAATGAAAATTAATCTACAACATACTCAAACTTATGGGACACAATGAAAGCAGTGTTAAAAAGAAAATTCATAGCACTAGATGCTTATATGAAAAATGAAGAGAAATCTCACACAAGAGACCTAACAGCACAGCTAAAGGCTTTAGAACAATTAGAAGCGAACTCACCTAGAAGGAGTAGACAGCAGTAAATAATCAAACTTAGAGCTGAAATCAATACAATAGAAACAAAGAGAAAGATACAAAAAAAAAAAAAATCAATGAATCAATGAGTTGGTTCTTTGAGAAAGTCAACAAGATAGATAAACTTTTATTCAAACTAGCCAAAAGGCAGAGTGAGAGTATTCAAATTAACAGAATCAGAAATAAAATGGGAGACATAACAACAGACACCCAGGAAATCCAGAGAATTATCAGGTCACACTTTGAAAATCTATACTATACTAAAATGGAAAACCTAAAAGAAATGGACAGCTTTCTGGACAGGTATCAATTATCAAAATTAAATCAAGATTAGATAAATGGCCTAAACAGACCTATAACCCCAAAGGAAATTGAAGCTGTTATTAAAAGCCTCCAAAAAATAAAAAAATAAAAAAAATAAAGGTCAGGACCAGATGATTTCACTGCAGACATTCAAAGAAGAACTAATACCAATACTCAATAAACTGTTCCATACTGTAGAAACTGAAGGAACACTGCCAAACTTTTTATGAGGCCACAATCACCCTGATACCCAAGCCACTAAAAGAAAAGAAAGAGAATTACAGACCAATCTCCCTCATGAACATCGATGCAAAAATACTCAAAAAAAATTCTGGCAAACTGAATCCAACAACATATAAAAAAAGTCATCCACCACAACCAAGTAGGCTTTATCCCAGAGATGCAGGGATATATCAACACACAAAAAGCAGTAAATGCCATCCATCATATAAACAAACAGAACAACAACAACAAAAAAAAAAAACACACGATCATCTCCCTAGATGCTGAAAAAACATTTGACAAAATTCAACACTCCTTTATGATAAAAGTTCCAGAGAGATCAGGAATACAGGAAAAATATCTAAATATAATAAAGGTGATTTAAAAGAAACCAACAGCCAACATCAAACTAAACAGAGAAAAACTCAAAGCAATCCCACTAAAATCAGGAAAAAGACAAGGTTTTCCCCTCTCCCCTTATCTATTTAATAAAGTTCTCAGAGTTTTAGGTAAAGCAATAAGAGAATGAAAGGAGATTAAGGGGATACAAACTGAAAAAGAAGAAGTGAAACTATCTCTATTTGCAGATGATGTGATTGTATATATAAATGACCACACAAAATTCCACCAGGGAACTCTTGTTGCTGATAAACACCTTCAGCAATGTAGCAGGGTACAAGATTAACTGAAAAAAAAAATCAATCGCCCTCCTATACACTAAAGATAAAAGGACTGAAAAAGAAATAAGGGAAACATCACCCTTTATAATAGCTACAAATAGCATTAAATACCTCGGTGTAACTATAACCAAAGAAGTAGCAGATCTGTTTGACAAAAACTTTAAATAACTGAAGAAAGAAATTGAACAGGATATCAGAAAATGAAAAGATCTCCCTTGTTCCTAGATAGGCAAGACCAACATGGTAAAAATGGCAATCTTACCAAATGCAATCTACAGATTCAATGCAACCCCAATCAAAATCTCAACACAAGTTTTTACAGACATTGAAAGAACAATACTCAATTTCATTTCGAATAACAGGAAAACCAGGATTGCCAAAACAATTCTGCTCAACAAAAGAACCTCAGGAGGCATCACCATCCCCGACTTCAAGTTATACTATAGAGCTACAGTAATAAAAAATATCCTGGTACTGGCATAAAAACAGACTTGTGGATCAATGGAATTGAATTGAAGACCCTGACATTAACCCACACACCTATGAACATCTGATTTTTGGCAAAGAGACTAAAAATATTCAATGGAAAAAAGATGGTATCTTCAACAAATGGTGCTGACATAACTGAATGGTAGTTTATAGAAAAATGCAAATAGATCCAACCTTATCACCCTTCACAAAACTCAAATCCAAGTAGACCAAAGACCTAAAATTATAAACCCAGCTGCACTAAACTTAATAGAAAAGAAAGTGGGAAATACCCTCCAAAGCAAGTGACCACTTCCTAAATATAACACCATTAACATAGACACTAAGAACAACAATCAGTAAGTGGGACCTCTTAAAACTGAGAAGTTTCTGTAATGCCAAGGACATAGTCAATAAGACAAAATGACAGCCTACAGAATGGGAAAAGATTTTCACCAACCCTACAACTGACAGAGGACTGATCTCTAAAATATATAGAGAACTCCAGAAACTAGAGCCCAAAACTAAAAAGGGGATCCTCAGCAGAAGAACTACAAATGGCTGAAAGGCACTTGAAAAAGTGCTCACATCTTTAGCCATCAGAGAAATGCAAATCAAAATAACTTTGAGATACTGCCTTACACTTGTCAGAATGGCTAAGATCAAAAAAACAGATGACAGCCTATGCTGGAGAGGTTATGTAGCAAGGGGAACACCCATCCATTGTTGGTGGGAGTGTAAGCTTGTTCAGCCACTCTGGAATGCAGTATGGTGGTTCTCAAAAAACTAGGAATCAATCTCCTCAAGGATCCAGCAATACCACTATTTGGCATATACCCAAAGATGCACATTTGCACCCCAAAGGCATTAGTTCAACTATGTGAATAGAAGCATTATTTATTATAGCAAGAACCTGGAAACAATCTAGATGCCTCTCAACTGAAAAATGGATTAATAAACTGTGGTACATCTACACAATGGAGTACTACTCAGCAGTAAAAAAAAATAATAATATCCTAAAATTTGCAGGCAAATGGATGGATTTGGAGAATATCCTCCTGAGCGAGGTATCACAAACCCAGAAAGATAAGCAAGGGATGTACTCACTCATTAGTGAACTTTAAACAAAAAAGCAAAAAGCAAAGCATATCCAAGCTGCAAACCACAACCACTGAACAGCTTTGGATCTGAAACACCTGGGAGTGGCACCTTGGCTCCCACTCCCTCTAGAAGAACACCTGACTCCGTCTTGATGTTGATCTGCTAGGAGTGGATGCTGAACTAAGCCACATTGGGACCTGGGGACCTCTTGCCCTTGTTGGGGAAGAGATAAAGTGATGTGGAGAAAAGAGAGTGAGTGGAAGGGGCGGGAGGGGGAAGGGAGTTTGAACAAAGGTATACATGGATAAAAAATATGACTTTATTCATAATAAAAATAAAAATAAAAAAGAAAAGCTGTGCTTATCAACATGAGACTCTCATTGAATGGCCCTGTTAGCATTCCCTCATAGAGTTGGGCAAGAGTTGTGTTGGCACACAAACCAGCCAGTACTCTATCCATGTAGCTCTAGGAAGGTTGGAATTTTTCAGTGGTATTCCTATAAGTAGCCCCTCGCCTATAGTGAAGCTTCATTAAGTCACAGACTCACCCAGCTTCAGTCTGTAGTTTGTTCTCTGTCTGGAGTAAATAGATGACTGCTCATCCCTCCTCACAAAAAGTTAATGCCACTTCAACTATAATGCCTGCAGTCAGTAACAAAAGCTAAAACATCTCATTTAATTACACAATAATCCCCTACCTGGCTGCCTGGATTGTCAGCAGTGTCTGGGACCAATAGAAAACAAAGAGGCCATATTTGAATATAGCATCTCAGCCTTTGGTGAAAGGGAACAACTGACTCCGGATGTGTCTTTCCATGGCAAGCTGATTAGTGCACATGCAGATGTAAACAAACAGTATTCAGTAACAACACTGGTTGGAATCCCCAAAGAAAAGGGTTAGGAGAATTTTGTTTGTTCTCCATCAAAGAAAGAAAGTTAACAACAAGTGACAAGCACAGAGACAGGTCCTGAGGAGTCCTCAGCAAATCTAAGCATTGATGATGGAGACTCTACAATGAGATGGAGGGGAAGTGCACCCAGCAAGTGACCATGGCTTTGTTCACAGGGAAGCCTTTGTGTGAATGAGGGTGCCTGTAGATCTGAACTTCATAATGAGAGATGAAAGGGGATCTAATGAAACCAAGGCTATGTGGACTTGTCGATTACTGGCTCCCTCTAAACAAATGATACCACTATCTACTTCTCACATTCCACACTGGAATGCATGGATCAGAGACAGGATTATATTAGCAGCTTATGAATAAAAGAAGGGCTAGAGATTATGTTGTAAATTGTTCACACTATCCATATAGTCTACAGAGCAGCTAGTAACTTTAAAATGGTTTAACCTATTTTAGAGTATAAGACTGAAATAATTAAAACTTACTGGATCTGCAGGAAACACATAAATGTGTATGAACAGAATATATATATTCAAAATAAAAATTTAACTTTGGACAAGTGGAGCTAATATGATTTATTTTTGTAATATTAATTAGAATAATACATGCATCTTAAAAACAATTAAACACTGACAGGAACAGCTGTGTCAGCTTGAGAAGACACATTGCTGTTGTTTAGAAATGCTCAATAAGGGCCAGTCTGATTGCATTCCAGAATCATATGTATTGCCAAAAGATAATATGTTCACCAAAGGAAATATAGAAAGGCATTACTTTTGAATTCAAATAATCTCCTCACCCTTAAAATACAATTTCAAGAATCAGAAAATCTAATTTCTGACTGACAGTGAAGAAGTCTTGGCCAGTTGAGGAATATGAGATACAATTCTGCCTTATACTAACACATGCATGTATGGATAAACATTACTTTCAATGCTGACTACTAAAATCTTGGTTTAGATTCCTATGCTGCCACTTGGTACAAAAACCCTTGGGATCTAAAGAAGTTTGTAAATGCAAGTATGCTTCTCAACATTGTTTTGAAAAGCAAATATATTTTTGAAAAGCAAGAGTTCTGTGTTTTATTTTCTAATTATAAAATGGAAAGAGAAGTGTAATATACACAAATATAAACCCCTTCCTATTGACTCTAGTGAACAACACCATTTTCTACATGGGCAACAATGTCAAAAATGCTGAGGAATGGTGCTTTAATCTATTATAAGCAATGTGCACACCCAGAACAGCAGACACTATGCTTCTTTCCTCAAAACCACTTAGTCATAGAATATTTCTTGTGATAATACTGGTTAATGTCCTGTAAAACACTGATGTTTCATGGCTAACAGTTTGGAGATATTTATGCTAAATTCTACACACAGATGAGGAACCCAGCTTTAGAGAGGAAAAGGGAATTTACTCAAGGCCATGGAAAGCTTGTGCCTGTGCCTTGCAGACTTGTGCCTTCTCACACAGCTTCTCCAAGGGGGAAGTCGGGGTAGAATTCAGACAGCAAGACTTCACTCTTTTTCTAAACCATGATCTTTTGTCATCTTAACTTTAGACCCCTGAATTTCTTTAGGGATGTCTATTGATGTGGAATGCTTTTCTGTATGCTGTGAATGTGCTTTATTGCCATTTGTTATTGGCCTTATTGGCTTTATTGGCCTATGGCAAGGCAGCTTGGAGTCAGGAGGAAAATCCAAGCAGAGATAAAGATGGAGGGCAAAGTCAAGGAGACACTGCAGGCTGCCACTCACAGAGCAAGATGTAATGGAATACAGGTAAAGCCATAGAGCCATGTGGCAATACACAAATTAATAAAAATGGGTTGAGTTAACGTATAGGAGCTGTTTGTAAATGGACCTGAGCCATAGGCCAAATAGTTTGTAATTAGTAAAAGACTTTGTGTGATTATTTGGAACTAAGCAGCTGCAGGACTGTGGGTCTGGATCTCAAGACTAGGCCAGTCTAGAAACTTCAGCTAAATGCCTATATTCACTTTTATTGTTAAGTTCATCATTGGTTTAGGTGGCATAAGTTCCCATGTTTTTACATGTGATGATGGCTGGTTATGGTTATCTACTTGATAGATTAAGAAATTCCTAGAGCATAAGTGAAACACACTGTTGGGTGTGTCTATGATGATATTACCAGAAGACACTGAATGGGGACAGCACTGCTCTGTGTATCCTGCACTGAATTAAAAGGATGAAGTGAGAAATCCAGATGAAACTGGAATTCACCTTGCTCTACCTCCTAATATCTTGAGATGTGAGCAGGCAGCCTTGCTTTCTGTGGCCTCAGCCAACAACAGCTCATGCCAGTGCAGCTTGCTGTACAACAATATCCTCTGAATTGAAACCGTCCTAGAGAGATGCTCATTAAGACCTAAGCAGCAAACTCTTAAGTCTCAGAAAGTCCCTGAAACTTACAAGATCCAAAGTGCACACACAGAGTCCTACTACTGTCACTGGTAAAGCAACAGACTGCTGGGAGAGAAGAGACTCTCTGACTTGTCAAGATTCCTGTAGTTCTCCAGAGAGTTCCAGGGCTATAGTCTTTGTGAGTTATCACTCAGGCTATAGTAGACTAGTCTGTAATTTGTTGCTTTTGAGTCATCCATGAACCTGTATCTCCTCAGATATACTCCTGGAAGTAACCTCAATAAATTCATTGGTTTACCAAGTGGAATCATTACTTTGGTCTATTATTGATTCCTTATTTGGGGTAAGTAGACAGTTGATCATGTCTCCCCAGGAAAAGGCACCCACTATTTCCCTCCATGATGGACTGTTCCCTCATATTGTGAGCCAAAGTGAATCCTTACCTAAGGTGCTTTGGACAACTATTCTGTTATAGAGATTAACTACTACACTTACTTAATTGGAAAATCAGACACACATGGTATTTTTCATATAGGCATCTAGCACTATGAAATTTTCTCTTAAGTCTGCTTTCATTGTGTCCCACAAGTTTGGATACGTTGTGGACTCATTTTCATTAAATTCTAGGAAGACTTTGATTTCTTTCTTAATTTCTTCCTTGACCCAGAGATGGTTCAGCTGAGTGATGTCTAGTTTCCATGAGTTGGTAGGCTTTCCTTGGGTTTTGATGTTGTTGAACTCTAACTTTAGGCCCTGGTGGTCTGATATGTTACAAGGGATTATTTCCATTTTTTTTGTATCTGTTGATATTTGTTTTATGACCAATTATGTGGTCAATTTTGGAGAAAGTTCCATGAGGAGCTGAGAAATATGTATATTTCTTTGCATTTGGGTGGAAGCTTCTGTAGATATCTATTAAATCCATTTGCATCATAACCTCTTTTAGACTCCTTATTTCTCTGTTGAGACTCTGTCTGGTTGATCTATCCAGGGTTGAAAGTGGGGTATTGAAGTCTCCCACTATTAGTGTATAAGAATTGATGTGGGATTCGAGCTTTAGCAGTGTTTCTTTTACATAAGTAGGTGCCCTTATATCAGGGGCATAAATATTTAGGATTGAAATCTCCTCTTGACCAATTTTTCCTGTGATGAATAAGTAGTGACCATCTTGATCCCTTTTAATTGCTTTTAGCTTAAAATCTACTTTGTTAGATATTAGGATTGCAACACCTGCTTGTTTCTTAGGACCATTTGACTGGAAAATCTTTTCCCAACCCTTTACTCTAAGCCTGTGTCTGTCTTTGCAGTTGAGGTGTGTTTCTTGTAGGCAACAGACAGATGGCTTCTGTTGTTGTATCCATCTTGTTAGTGTGTGACGTTTTATAGGAGAGTTGAGACCATTGATATTAAGGGAAATTAGTGACCATTGATTCATATTTCCTGCCATTTTTGGTGGTAACTTGTTTGTATTTCCTTTTTCTGGGGTATTCTTCTGTGGAATTATTGATTGTTTGTGATTTTGTGGGTGTATCTGGGGTCCTTAGGTTGGAGTTTTCCCTCTAATACTCTCTGTAGTGCTGGATTAGTAGATAGATATTCTTTGAGTCTAACTTTGTCCTGAAATACCTTGTTTACTCCATCTATGATGACTGATAATTTTGCAGGGTATAGTATTCTAGTTTGGCAGCCATGCTCTTTTAGTGTCTGTATAACTTCTGACCAAGCCCTTCTAGCTTTCATCGTTTCCATTGAATAGTCAGGCATTATTCTGATGGGTCTGCCTTTATATGTGAGTTGGCCCTTTTCTTTTACAGCTCTTAAAATTTTTTCTTTGTTCTGTATGTTTTGTGGCTTGATTATAATGTGGCACGCTGACTTTTTTTGAGGGTCATATCTATTTGGTGTTCTGTAAGCTTCTTGTATCTTTATAGGCATTTCCTTCTTCAGGTTAGGGAAGTTTTCTTCTATGATTTTATTGAAAACATTATCTGTGCCTTTGAGCTGGTATTCTTCTCCTTCTTCTATTCCTATTATTCTCAAATTAGGTCTTTTCATGGTGTCCGAGATTTCCTGAACATTTTGAGTTATGACTTTTTTAGTTTTACTATTGTCTTTGACTGATATATCTATTTGAGCTACTGAGTCTTCCATTTCAGAGATTCTATCTTCCATCTCTTGAACTCTGTTTGTTATGCTTGTATCTGTGGTTCCAGCTTTTTTCTTCAGGTTTTCAATTTCCATCTTTGCCTCATTTTGTGACCTTTTTTATTTCTTCTATTTCAGCTTTTAGTTCCTGGTATGTTTCTTTGATAGATTTGTTCATCTCTTCCAATTTTTTGTTTGTATTTTCTTCTATTTCTTTAAGTCTATTTTTCATATCTTCTTTGAGAGCTTCGATGATCATCAAAAAGGAATTTTTGGTGTTGCTTCCTTCTGTTTCCTCTTCATTGCTCAGTTCAAGTCTTGTATTTGTAAGATTGCCACTTTCTTCTGGAGTTACCTTGTTATTCTTTGTATTATTATGTAATTTTTTGCACTGACGTTTGCCCATGGCTTCAGTGGTTCACAATTAGGTGGCTCCTGGTCAGTTGTGGCACTCGGGCTTGTGTGCCTCCTGTCACCTCTCTGGGCGAGGTCTGAGTCTGTCCTTCAGGGACCCCAGTCGTTATCTGTTCACTCAGTTGGAGGTGTAGGTGGGTAGCCATGCAAATTTCCTCAGAAGCAGCTCTGGGCAGGGTCTGAGTCTGTCCTTCAGGGACCCCAGTCGTTATCTGTTCACTCAGTTGGAGGTGGAGGTGGGTAGCCATGCAAATTCCCTTAGCAGCAGCTGTGGGTATGGTGACAGGCAGACTTTATCTGCACCTGCTACAGAGTGTGCTGGGAGTCACTCTGCAGACTGCACCAGGTGTATTTTTCAAAGATTTTATACTTCTTAAGTTCATCTCGCACTTGGCCATTATATTCTTCTGAGCCCTAGTATTCCATATATCTGAGATAGATGATTAGGGGTTCAGGGACATCAAGTGTCAATCTCTAGTTATTAACTTTCATGCCCTGTTGTGTGACAAAACTTTTCCTGGGGAGACACAGCACATACATCTACTCAGCTCAGACAAAGAGTCCATGACAGAAGAAAGTATAGATACCACCGAAGTCCAACTTGTAAACCATGAGTTTAATGGGGTTAATTGTTGTTGCTTGTTAATTGTTGTTGCTTGTTTTTTTCTCTTTTGGGATGCCCACCACCCAGCTCCCATATAAGTCACATAGAAAGGCTTATCCTTAATTATAAATGCCTGACCTTAGCTTGGCTTGTTCCTAGCCAGCTTTTCTTAAATTATTCTATCTTTTGTCTCTGAGATTGTTTCTTTTCTTACTTCTGTATATCTTACTTTTACCCTTACTTCATGGCTGGCTGTGTAGCTAGTCCCTGATGTTCTCCTCTTCTTGTTCTTTCTTTTTTCTACCAGATATCTCCTTTTAGTTCTTCTTTCTGCTTTCCAGCTCTGCCTATTCTTTCTCCTGCCTTGATACTGGCTGTTCAGCTTTTCATTAGATAATCAGGTGTTTTAGGCAGGCAAAGTAACACAGCTTCACAGAGTTAAAGAAATGCAGCATAAAGAAATGCAACACACATTTGCATCATTAAACAAATGTTTTATAGCATAAACAAGTGAAACACACCTTAAAGTAATATTTCACGAAAGTTACAGGAAAATGGGTGAAGATTTATTTACAGGAGCAAAAAAACTCAAAGACAGCTGCATCACCAAAGTTCACCCCTGCATGGGTGTCAGCTTACAAAGCTGGCAACCTGGAACATACTATACACCCTGCATGAAGCTCAACAGGTTAAAAAGTGTTCCTTCCAGGTGCCTCAGTTGGTCTAAACCTCTCTAGCTAGGAAAGCCAGTTTCTGCTTCTTCCTGGCAGCTGGTCTGACCTGAGTCTTCTTGGCAGCTTGACTCCTCTCAGAGATCTCTTTGTAGCTCAGCTTCCTTTCATCTGAGGGGCGACTCTCAGCTTTAGTTATTGACTCTGGCAAGAAGAGCCTAGTGAATCTGCTCAGTTTCAGGGACATCCTGAAGTTATTTTGTTATTCACCCTCCCAATTATAGGGCTTCCTGCAGGATGGAATGTTTCCATCTCAGAGGAAGCTGTTATACAACATTGCCATCTCCTATTATTTTTAATACTTTGCATAAGCTTTAAAAGAGAACCATGTGTTGGCCCTTGTCACATGTGACTGACTAATGACAGGAATCTCATGTGGCCTTAGATTGGAAAGTGGAATAGTTTACAGAGCTGTTCCTAGATAGACAAAGCCTCATAGGGTTTTGTACACCAGTATGTATTATTGAATACAAAGTAGTCTTGTGAATGAAAATAAATGAGCTAGGCAGATTTCTTCTGCTGAGGGCCATTTTCAATCCTTAGCTGTAAATTGGCCACTGCAGGGGCAGTAAGTCTTATACCTTTTTAACAAGCAATGCTCAGTGAAGCCTTGTTCCCATCACTGTCGTGGAATTCTACTCATCTTTTATTTATTTACTTATTTTCACAACATATATGTCATTTCTTTTTTTATTGTATAAAAGAAGAATAAAAATATTTTTAAGGTTTTTTTTCATACCCATCACTGACCCTCCTTCCTCTCCTCCTTGTAGTCCTCCCTCAACCTCCCCTCCACCCACCTCATCCTCCTATCTATCCTCCAGGAATGTCACGGAATCCCAAGGTGAGTCAGTTCAGTTTGGTATATTCAGGTGAAGTAGGTTCAAGTCCCTCCCCCCAGTATCAAGGCTGAGTAAGGTGTTCCTCTGTAGGGAATGGGCTCCAAGAAGCCAGTTCATGTATCAGGAATAAACTCTGGTCCTACTGCAAGAAGCTTCACAAACTGCCCACACTGTTCACATTCAGAGGGTTTAGTTCCTTTCCATGAAGTTTCCCCAGCTGCCATTTCAGAGTCAGTGAGTTCCCAACAGCTTGGGTCAGCCATCTCTGTGTCTACCCATCTTTTAAACAAGTACAAGCAAATACTTGAACTTCAGTGCTGTGGTTTGGGGACAGTAAATCCTACCTTCCTGCCTGAGTGAAGCAAATTACCAGCCCTGAAATTAGCATACATCTTTCACTGTGCTCAGAATTCAGGAGACCTAGAAAAGTCATGCTTCATGGATCCTTACTGAATCTATTTCTTTGTTCGTTACTATGTACTCCCATGACTCCCATGTCTTTCTAGGACATGTAGTATTCATATATTCTCATTCTTTCCCTCTCCTTAAATCTGATCCAACCTTTTCTTAAGAACTCACTGCATGTGTATACCTCAATGTAGTAGAATCCTTGAGATGCTGAAGCAACTGGTTATACTTGGAATCTAAGGCTTTAGGTTCATGAATGCATTTTGCAAACCACAGTGCACTACTGTCTCTTTGCATCCACCCAAAAAAGAACCTGAACTTGAACCACACTTTCTGTTGTTGAGCAGAATAATATATGTATGTATATATGCATCGACACAGAGAGAGAATATGCATTTAAAAATAAAATAGTGAACTTGTACACCTATGTCTCTGACACTCTAATCAACTGTTATGAAATATGTAGCTTTCTAGAAAGTTCTTTCCCTACCAGGCAGTATTTAAATTGGTACCAATTTTCTTGACTTACTATTGTAGTACATCAGTATTGCTAGATTTTGAGTATCATATAAATAGAATTCTGAAGTGCTTCTTTCATTTATATATTTAAATGTGACTAAACATTTAATTATATGAGTTTGTGGGGAGCATTCTTATTTAAACCTCCACATTCCACTTCCTGGCACCTATAGACTCATAGTCATATCTTAGTGTAAAATGATTTGGTCCAGCTTCAAAAGTCTATTACAATCTCAACACTATTTAAAACTCCAAAGTTCAAAGTCTCTTTTGAGACATAAGGCAATAACTTTAATGCCAGGTAAAATCCAAATCAAAAATCATATCACATACTTCAAATATCCAATGACACAGGATATACATACCATTTCAAACAGGAGGAAAGGGGGAAGTGTGATAAAATACTGGACCGAATCAAGAACAAAAAACAGCCAGACAAATTCTGCATCTCTCTGTCTGATTTCAAAGCACTCTTCAGATCTCCAATTCCTTCAGCTCTTTGTTGACTGTAGCATACTTCTCTTTCTCTTAGGCTGGTTCTACACCAGGTCTGCACTTTCCTTAACAGGTATCCCATGATCCTGGCATCTTCAACTTCATAGGGTCTCCAAGGCAATCCAGGCTTCACTTTCACAGCTTCACATAATGGCCTCTTTAGGCCTCTAGGCAGGGACACCCCTGACACTTGCCTGGCCTCAGAGGCTTCCCTTAACCACAGAAGGAGATTCCACAACCCCTTTCTTATTCCTTGCTTTTCTGTTGGCTGGAGCTGAAACTTGGACCCTTAGTTTAATTGCATCTGCATCAGCTTTATGTTGTCAAAAATTTCCTTCACTGTTTAAGCTTTCCTTTAATTGACTCCCACAATTTGGATTCTTAACTGGGTGGTGTCTTGCCCTGAGGCTATCACTTCCTTTATTCCATTTCACATAAGGTTTTTCTTTAAACTTTTTATCTCTTTTGAGTATCAGACTTGGCTCCATTACACTTCCTGGTGCTTCCTTTCTCCTCAAACAGTACATTTTGTATTTTTCTTGTTCTCACTTGCTTCTTTTCATTTTAGATCCACAAAGGAGTGACCACGAGTAACCAAGTGACTCAATAACTAAGTTACAAGGCTATTTTGAAATTTCCTCTGCCAATCCCATTAATTCAAATGCTTCAGTTAACCTTAAGAAAACTTTATAGTACAATGGCCAAAAGCAGCCACATTATTTGCCAGGATATTACAAGAATGATCTCTAAACCACCTACTAATGTTCTTTCCCTCTGAAACTTCTGGTTTTGGGTCCCCACAGTCCATATCATCCTAGCACTTTTTCCCATGCTCTTGTTAGGATCATCCATTAAGCCCCAATTAAAACATCCAATAGTGAAGATGTGTTGGGATTTTGATGGGGATTGCACTGAATCTGTAGATTGCTATTGACAAAATTGCCATTTTTATTATGTTGGTCTTACCTATCCATAAGCATGGAAGATTTTTCCATTTTCTGATTATCTTCTCCAATTTCTTTCTTCAAAGACTTAAAGTTCTTGTTATATAGGTCTTTTACTTATTAGGTTAGAGTTACCCCAAGGCATTTTATATGACTTGTGGCTATTATAAAGGGCGATGTTTCTCTGTTTTCTTTCTCAGGCCATTTATCAATTGCATATAAGAGGGCTACTGATTTTTTTAGTTAATCCATTAGCATCACTGAAGGTGTTTAACAGTTGTAGGAGTTTCCTAATAGAATTTTGGGGTCATGTATGTATACTATCATATCATCTGCAAATATCAAAAGTTTGACTTCTTCATTTCCAATTTGTATCTCCTTTTCTTGTCTTATTGCTCTAGCTAGAACTTTGAGTACTATATTAAACACATAGATAGAGAGTGGACAGACAGCCTTGTCTTGTTCCTGATTTTAGTGGAATTGCTTTGAGGATTTTTTTTATTTATTTAATTTGATGTTGACAATTGGCTTGCTGTAATTTGCCTTTATTATATTTAAGTGTGTTCCTTTATTACTGATATCTCCAAGACTTTTATCATAAAGGGGTGTTAGATTTTGTTGAAGAGAAAGTACAAAGTAGCTTTGAACACATTGGCACAGGAGGCCACTTTCTAAATATAACACCAGTAGCACAAACACTAAGAACAACAATTAATAAATGGGGCCTCCTGAAATGAGAAGTTTCTATAAGGCAAAAGACACAGTCAATAAGACAAAACATTAGCCTACAGAATGGGAAAAGTCCTTAACCAAGCCTACATCTGACAAAGGGCTAATCTCCAAAATATATAAAGAACTCAAGAAACTAGACATCAAAACACCAAACAATCCACTTAAAAATGGACTACAGATCTAAACAGAGAATTCTCAATAGAAGAATCTCAAATGGCCAAAAGACATTTAAGAAACTGCTCATCATCCTTATTCATCAGGGAAATGCAAATCAAAGTGATTCTGAGATACCATCTTACCCTTGTCAGAATGGCTAAGATCAAAAACACTGATAGCAGCTTATGTTGGAGAGGAATAGTGGAGCATTCCTCCACTGTTGGTGGGAGTGCAAACTTGTACAGCCACTTTGGAAATCAGTATGATGACTTTTCAGAAAATTGGAAATCAATCTACCTCATGATACAATGATAACACTCTTGGGCATATACCCAAAGGATGCTCAATCATGCCACAACCTATGTGCCCAGCAACTGAAAAGTGATTTCTAATAGGAGTCCCACAAGGACAACCTATACAACCATGACATACATGCAGAGGACCTCGCTCAGACCCTTACTGGCCCTGCTTAGTTGTCTCTGTGGCTCATCTTCTCATGGTGTCCTCACCCCCTGTGGCTTCTGTCCTTCTTCCTCCCACTCTCCTAAGAGGTTCATAGAGGGCATTTCTATTACAACTGCACCAAACGAAGAACAGTCAGGACAAGATCTCAAGGCAGAAACAGAAGGAAAGGCTATAAAGAATTGTCTACTCCTCATGGTTTTTCAACTATCTTTCTTATATAGCCCAGGACTATTTTTTCAGGAGTGGCATTGTCCACAGTGGGCTGGACCCTTCAACATCAATCATTAATCAAAAAAAAAAAAAAGTCCCATTTGTTTTCCTGTCTGGACTTTAAACTTGCTACCTTTATGCATATGCCACAGACCAATCTGACAGAGGCAATTCCTCAGTTGAGGCTCCTTCTTCTCCGATGACTTCCAATTCTGTCAAGTTGACAAAAACAAACAAACAATATCAACAACAACCAACACACTCCCATTTAAAAGAGTTCCCTTTACCCCTACCTCCTTAATGAGAGTTAGTGTTGCCAAACCTTTTACTTATAGGCATCTCAGTGGGCACAGTGGAATCTATTATGATTTTTTTATATTTATATTTTTATTTATTATTTGGTGATTTTACATCATATATCCTATCAAACTCAGTTATCAATCCTCAGATTCATACCCACTCCTATAATCTCCCCTATTTTAAAAAAAGCCCATTCATGCTGCTCATTTACTTACTGGAGTGTAATTAAACTCCCTGTGGCCAGACCCTTAAAGAAAAGAAGTCCTTCCTCACCCGCAACCCTGCCAGGGGCCATCAATGAAGAACTGAAGCACTGTGTCATTTAGCTATGTTCTAGCCTTGTTTTTGACTTCTGTAACAAAAAAAAGCCACTAAACATATTTTCTAGACTCTTTGTGAAGTACCTATTCAGGACTCCTGTCTATTTTTTTTTCCTCTGTGTGTTTGTGTTAGAGGTGTACATGTATGTACATGTTTGTGTATATATGCATAAGTTCACCCAAGTGCTCAGAAACCGGAGGCCAACACTAGTGTCTTCTTCAACCACTTTTTGCTTTATTATTTGAATCATCACTGGTTTGGCTAGATTGGCTGGCCAGCAAAGCCCAAATATGGCTCACACATGTGCTCAAGATTAAACTCAGGTCATTAGGCTTGGTCAATGCTGTGGAACAATCCTTTTTCACACTATAAATATTTATTACTGTTATTTGCTAATAATAAGCTAAGTAGCCAATAGCTGAACAGAATATAGTTAGGCAGGAAAGCCAAACTAAGAATTATTAAAAGAGAAAGGGCAGAGTTAAGAGAGTCACCAGCAAATGCATAGAACCATAATGAGACTCCCGTACTGAGAAAAAGTTCCAAGCCACTTGGCTAAACATAAATAAAAATTATGAGTTGATTTAAGTGTAAGAGCTAGTTAGTAATAAGCCTGAGCTATCTGCTGAGCATTTATAATTATTATAAGCCTTTGTGTGGTCATTTGGGAAGCAGCTTCTAGGTATTTGGGAACTGGCAGGTGGGAAAGAAATATCCAACTACAGGCTACAAGAGCATTTAGCAACTCAACTATCTCCCTAGTATCATACTTATTTCTTTAAAAAGTTAAATTGGGTCATATAATTTTTATTTTGATTTGCAGATACACATTCTTTAAATATTTTGTGGATGAGTTCTTAGACACTTACTACAAAAATGCTACCTGCTGGGCTGGAGATGGCCCAATGGATGAATACTTGTCATCAAACATGATGACTTGAGGTTGATCCTAAGATCTCACATGTTGAGAGAGAGAGAGAGAGAGAGAGAGAGAGAGAGAGAGAGAGAGAGAGAGAGGAGATAGTTAATCAGACAGACAGACAGACAGACAGACAGACAGACAGACAGATAATCTGCCAATCTCTGTGCTTTAAAGTTTTTTTCTCTATTAGTGGTTTATTTTGAAGAATTAAGTTAATATAAATCTTATTATGACTAATTCATTTTTAAAACTGTATTTTTCTACTCCAAGATTATGAAGATATTCTGTAGTCCTTCTCAAGAAAACTGTATTGATATATCATGCATATTTATGTTTCTGACCTTTTTCAAATCACTTTTGTATATTTTGTGAAGTGGAGGGTATTTATTTAATATGTATTTATCACGAGTGACCATCTCCCTTGACCTAGTATTATTATGGAAAAAAACATCATTTTTATTAACAGAATTTCCATAGTGTTTTGACGTCTGTCGGACAATATACAAATATACTTATAGATGGATATAGATATGTCTGTCTTCTAATTTTCAGTCCTGTACCATTGGTCTATTTTTTATTTGCTTTCTCAGACACCATGGACGAAATCTCAATATGTAGTATAATAAATCCTCTGAACCTGTTCTTCCTCTAAGATGTACCTTAGCTAGCTTAGACTTCTTTTAATTTACTTTGATAATGTAATTTCTCAAACGCATGCCCATTTCCTGTAATAAGCCTCCTACAAGTCTTTCCTTTATTCTTAGTGAATAATCCTTCCTTCCAAAAGGTAGCTCTTCCAAGGCCTAGGCTGGAAGTTTGCAGTGTGTACCTAGGCCTCACAGCTTTGAACTCCAGCCTTCGGTGTCTCAGCACCTACAAGAGCTGAAATCTCTGCTTAGTGTTGGACCCTCCCATTTACATTTCTGCCTGTGTTCCATGCTGTGTAGATGCCACCAGTGACTTGGAAAGAATTGGGCTTCAGGCCGGGGGCCTCCATCTTCCCAGTTCTCATTTCACAGGGTATTTTACTCTGAAACTTTCAGTGCCTTAAGCACCCTGACCATTCCCCCACACCTTAGCAAGCTAGCATGGTCTTTCGAAAGAGATATGGTGTGGCTGGATATTTAGCACACAGAGGCAGAAGCAAATGGGTTGCAAGTTCAAGGTCAGCTTGGGGACACAGTAGTATCTGTGTCAAGGGAAAACAGCTACTACAGCAAACAAATAAAATTGCTGAGCTGTGGAGCTGGGCCAACCTCAAGGATCATGGTACTTTGAGTCTCTGATTCACATCCTACCCAGGGTCACTAATCTGTTGTATTCTGTCCAGATTCTTTAGTTGTTTGGATCAGTAGATGTTAGTCTGATATGCACTACTGTGTCATGATTAGAAGCAGTAGTCCATGATACTTTTATTGCTTCCTTCATACAATGGCCCTTGAAAGACACGTCACAGGTACCCTTATTAGCTTGACAAATGACATTCTTTTAACCAATGTCCACTTGTCTGTCAACCTTCTTCCAAACTCAAACTCCAGCACCCAGAGTCTGAGTGCTCAGTGGAAAAGCAAGAAAAATCTCTCTTTTGGCTGACTCTCCTGTAGCCAAATGACCAGTTTGTATGAAGCACACTATTGTCTGTCAGGGTATGCTTCCTGTGAAGCTGTGGAAACCATTCCTAACCCTGTATAGACTCTCACCACTAATACCCCCACCTCCCTGACTTCTCCCTTCTGCCTGTCCATCATGGAAGCATCTCAGTGACCTCTGCTTCATTCCATTTCTCTTCTGTCTCATCAGCTGCCTGGGGCTTAGAGTATCTTTCTTTTCCCCTTCTTTGGACATTTCCATACAACTGTCATAGCACAGACCAGGAGTCTCCTGCTTCTCACCTTTCCTGAGTGTGCAGCCTCAAATCTCAGCCTTAGGTGCACACTTTCTGTGAAGGAATTCAATACCCTGCCTCCCTGTTGGCACCTGACAAGAACTGATTCTTCAGAAGTGCCTGGTGCCATTGCTCCCACTACACCCCGCAATGGACCACTGCTGTTTTCTTAGTGCACCACACCTGTGTCACCCTCACCTTTTAACTCTGCCATGCCTCTTAGACCTCCAGCTCACACATCTTTTCCTTTTCCCTTTGGCTACTTATTTTCAGAAATCTTCACCTCGGTTCATCTAAATGTGTAAACATTTCTCTTTCATCCCATGAGACCACTGTAACTCTTCTCATATATTTCTAAGGGAACACAAAGGAACACAGTATATGGGGCAGGCAGGATGGCACCACTGGGGAAAGAAATTGTCTCAAACCCCAGTGACCTGAGCCTGATCCTCAGACCCCATGTAAAGGTGGAAGAGAGAAACGCCTCAAGGTTGCCGTCCATAATTATCATGCCATCCACTGTGACTGCCATAATTTACTGTGGCATGTGCACCCCTTCATACTTACATGATAGTAAAGTAAAATAAATGTTGTATTATGGTCTGGGGACATGTCACCCTCTATCACATTATGCTCACCCAGCATACAGTCTTATACATGGTGTGCTTGCAGTGAACATCAGTTGGCCAGCTTAGTGGAGAAGCCACAGAGGTGTGTGTACCCCAAGTCTCTGCTGTTTTTCCATCACTGCCCATTATCAGAGGGACCCTAGAATTCCTAAAGTTGGGGCATCTTATGAGACATGTTCAGAATGTTGCTGGAGAAAAAGAATTTATTTATCAAAGTTAGTATAAATGTATAGAATGAAACTGGTCATGCCACTTCCCACCACCATTACAAGATAAATAATTCTAAATGGTTCCTTAGGGGGACATGGTTGACATTGTCCACGGGTCACTCATGACTGCACCTTATTTTCTAGGGAAAGCCTGGGAGGACAGAAGCAGATCTCGCTGTACCTGCCCACACTTAGGACTTGTACAAACTGCTAGCACCACAGCCCTCTCCCTTATACGGTTTCACATGCCTCCTGTTGTCCTGCTTCCCGTGAACACATCTGTCTTTTGTCACCCTGGGGCTGTCATTTCCAGACTCTGCTCTAATTATTTTAAGCACCACGAAGCCCTCTTCCACAAAACAGCATAGCAATTAATTTTCTCTTATCAGAGAGGAGGTCTGGACGGATCCTCTAGCAATAAGAGGTTCCAGGTTAAGGGAAAGAAAAGTGATTGTAGGAATCTCTTGTCATAGCTAATCCTTCTTCTAAAAAGAAACTGCTTTTCTTGTCCACAAACAGGTTTTCCCTTGGAATGTAAAGACATCTGAGTCCTTCGTCCTCAGGCAGAGCTACAATGGTGGTAATTATTCGGCCACACGCCGTTGGTGTAATTTTCTTCTCCTCACAGCATCTGTATGCAGGAAGGCCCAGAATGCAAATGATATGATTGCTTTCATTAAATCATCTTTTTATGACTGTATAATTTCAGTAATTAAAACCTTTACTAATATATTCTACTAAGCAGGCAGAATGTTACACTAATGTATGGCCCTTATTAATTTTTGAAAAGCAGGGGTGAAATTTGAATAACCTGCTTCTGTACACGTAAGGGCTCTGAAAAGAAAAGAGGGGGAAAAAAAACAACAGAAGAAGCCTAATACAGTTCTGATTAATGCAGGCTAATTAGCATTCATTGTTTCTTATCCCCTCTTCTCTACCTGAAAAGTCACAGCAAGCATTAGCCTTGCCTAGTACATTAGTAATAGAGCTAACATTCCCAGTATATATTCAGATCCTATCATCTGCTGAGTTCCTTTCAGGCTTGGAGAGAGAGGAGGGGATACTGTAGCTCTTTAATCATCATAATTACATAGAGATCTAAATATTAGCCTGTTCTCCATAGGTTAAAGGGTTTGTTCAGGATCCAGGTCAGTTCAGTTCTATTCAGTTCAGCAGTTCCAGAAAGTTCTAGAACTCTTATTCCTCACTCCCTGGAAAAACCTAGCTACTGTTTAAAGAAAGCTGATTGTACTCCATTCTTTAACGCACCTGTCAAGTGCATGTGTACCCACCCAAAGGCTCCTGCAGGCTGAATCACTGGGAACTCCAATTTAGAATACAAATGGTTTCAATTAGATCTGAAAGTGAGCCCTGTGTGCTCATCTTCCACATAGCCAGAGAGGTCAGAGGTCAGAGGTTCCCACTTTATAGTGACAGCTTCAAACGGCACACTGGGATATATAGTGACTGAATGCCATCTAAACCTTAACTGAAAAAAACATAGCTGCTATATGTGCAATACATGCACAGGCATGTCAATTCAAAGGGGAAGCTTCCCAATATGGAACTAAAGACCCATCGGAAGACTTCCAACCACCTAATAATTAGTGAGGATTTGTTTATGCAATTTTGACCTGCAGACTTTATCTTACTTACATGTGCCGGAACTCAGTATCTAGCAAATTTAATATCAGCTTTAATCAAATACAAATTTATTATTATTAAATACCAATTTAATATCAGCCTTTTTAAATAGCTGTTTCTGAACTTTTAATGGGGGTCAAGCACCATGTTAAACTCAGTATCCAGAGCCTTCAATTACTTCTTCTTGGACAAAAAAAAATGTCCATTCAGCAACATTCTGCAAGAGCTGCTCCAAAACTCTGTTCAAGTACCACTTTCCAACATTGTATTTGGATCTGCTTGCTCATAGACATGCCAGTCTCAGCTCATGCCAACACCATGCCCTCCTGCTAGCAGAGCTTGACCCTGGACTCTGCTCATCTATTATCTTCTCTCTTTAGGGCTCAGCATAGACACTATCTCCTCTTGACATCTTGTCCACCTAAAAGGCTTCAGCATTGTCTACCTACTAACATGTGTGCTTTGAAGATACTTGTACTTGAAAAGGAAGGTTGTCTTAAGCAAATGTTGATTCAGATCATGATAAACCTGATCCTAGCTGGCCTGAGACTTGCTCTGCCCAATCTTTGCCCATCACTATGACTGTGCTAAGAGACTATTTCAAGTATCTGTAGAGTATAGGACATGATGATATCAGGTGATAGAAAAATTAAATGGGGGTTCTTGGGAGAGATGAGGAATTTTATAAGCTCAATGAAAATGATGTCAGGCTTCATGTTGAACCATTGACCTCCCAATACCTAAAGAGATAATCAAGGAAGGGGATAACTAGCTCCAAAGGGGCTTTATCCATAAATAATCTAGACACCAACCAACTAGGAGAGGCCCCTGAAAATAAAAGCCCCTGTGGTGGTTTGGAAGGAGAGGAACTATTAGCAGGCGTGACCTTGATGGAGTAGTCCTGGATATTATGAACTGGGATTATCTCTTCACTATACTGAGAAGAACCTGTTTCAGTTATTGAAGGTTAAAGGGGTCTTGGGATCCAGGCACCTACAACAAAGTCCTGGTCCTGTCTCCTTTAAACCATGTGATCTTGGATTGATTCTGTGACAGTGGGCTTTGACAACTTGATGCAACCAAGAATCATCCAGAAAAAGACTTTCAGTGAAAAATTGTCTGCATTGGGTTGGCCAGTGGGCATATCTGTGAAGGACTATATTAATTAAATTCATTTAAGTGGGGAGACTTAGTCCTCTCCCTAGCCAAGAGTTCTGAACTCTGGGAAGTGAGGCTGAGTACAGGTGAGCATGTATGCATTCATTTCTCTGCTCTTGACTGTAGATTAGGTGTAAATACATGTTTAAAATTCCTGCCTTGACTTCCCCATGATGACATCTGCAATTGTAAGATGAAGTAAAGCCTTTTTTCAACTAGGTTGCTTTTGTTGGGGTGTTTTATCAAAGCAACAAAAATGAGGTTTGGACAGTCCCTTGCCCTTTTTGTGTTCAGGGTGTGCTGGGAAAATCAAAGTGGAAGCAGGAAAATTATACCATGGAGTCTTTTGTTTTACTGGCAATGCTAAGCATTGAGCCTGGGTCCTCTTGTATACTAGGCAACTGCTCTACCCCTGAGACATAGCTCCAGAAAGAGTCTTTTGAAGTATAAATTACATTAAAGATACCCCTCTCCCTGTTTCTCCTTTTGCTTCTCACCCTCTATGAGGAAAGCAGTTTTGCTCCAGCATATACTGCCTTGCTACTGGCTCCAAAACATTGAACCAACTGAGTGTGGATTGAAACCTCCAAAACAATGAGCCCAAACAACCTTTCTTCCTTCAAAGTTGATGGCCTCTGGTGCTTTGTTATAGTGGCAAGAAGCTGAATAATACACTTAGCAAGTTAAATTCACAATAGATGCCAATTACTTCTGCCCCCTGAAGTGCCAATCTGTTATTGAAGGTTTCTGTCATATAGAGACACCTGTCACTGCCTCCTCCCCTCTCAGCCAGTTTAATCCTAAGCAGGACATGTGACTCTATTTGACAGTGAGTTGGAAAAAAGGGCATGCTTTGTTTTGGCTCTTGGCAGCCGGTATAGCCATGATATGGTAGCAGCCCTTGGTGGGAGTGGGCCTGGGCAGCCAACACTTTCTCTGTCTGAGTGTTTAACAAGCCCATGAGCTGTTACTGTAAGCCTCTAAGCTGTGCCTTTCAGCCAATCCTGGGCTAATATTTCAATCCACTTGTCTTAATTTTCAGTTAGTTCAGAACTTGAATGAAATTTTATTTTACTTATTTTGGTATTTTTCTTTTCATTTTACTTTAGTTCATGTTCACTGGAAATATACATATAAAAACATTATTTCTACACTTTATTTTTACTTCTTGAAAAAAAAAAAAAAAACATCTTTCTGCTAGGAAGTTCTGAAGCACAATGTAGCCAGTAGTTTCTGTTCTGCCAGAAACTTTCAAATATCAAGAAACCACCTCCCCAAATAACTGACTCAGAGGCTTAATATTATAGTAACTGCTGGGCCAGTAGCTCAAGCATATTACTAACTAGTTATTATACTTAAATTAATTCATAATCCTTATTTAACCACGTGGCTTGGTACCTTTTCTCATTGCAGCATTATCATGCTTCCTCTGTATCTGGCCAGATGTCTGCTGTTTTACCTTTCCTCTTTTCAGAATTCTCCTAGTCTGGTTGCCCCTTCTGCCTAGCTATTGACCAATCAGCATTTTATTAAACTAATGTGGGTTACAGATTTTTACAGTGTACAAGAGCATTGTCCCACAGTACAGTTTGTCAAACTCAGGCTTTCTTAGGTCCAGAGGGCTCTAATAAAGAGTTGGAATGTATCTGTGAAATACATTCCTGTGTTCAGTACAAGGTGCCTCCCCAAATGAATAACCCTGGAAATACTGTGATAGGTCCCAAAGTCCCTTCTCTAACTGCCTTTTCAGATCAAAGGCCTGAGGACTTGAATCCTTATTTTTTGCTGCAAGGATTTTATCTCACAGCATACCCAGGCTTTATTTTTGACCTTTCTTGACCAGAAGCTTGCCTAGTGAAAAGAGACAGGGCCACCTGCACTCCTGCTTTAAGAGCTGCTGACATTTGTCTGGGAAGCTTCTTTCTCATTGCTGGCTCTTTCTCTTTGTTCTAAATTTTAACTCAGCTTTTCTCGGACTTTGCATGGTTTCCTCACACACAAACCTAGCATACTTGGCAATCCTCATCACCTACTGTCCTTGTGCCAGATTCCTGATGTACCAATGCCAAGGCTGGACAGAGCCACAACCTCTACCTCTCTTTTCTCCTGGGGTTGCTGTATCTTTCTGGGCACTAACTCCAGTCCTCCTGTTTGCCTTGTTCTGGTTCCTTCTGACCACTTGGCCCTGTTCACTGACTTTTGACATCTCCATTTATAAAGTAGTTCACTTGGCATCTGAACACCATACCTGACCTGTGTGACCCACAGCTGACACCTGTCACTCAACTCTCCAGCTTCCTGAAGTCTCTTCTTGCTTTGCCCTGTCCATCTCTTCTGAAGTGTAATGTACTTTTGTCCTTATTAGTGGTCTTTATTACCCAGAAGCCCCCATACCCACCAGGGGCATCCCCTATGGAGTGAGCTTTCTCTTTAGGTCAGAGGGTCCTCATGTCCAGTAGGGCCTTTCATTAGGACTCTTGTGTCCTGTTTATCACTCCCAGTCTCCTTCTGTCTTTGTTGTTAGATGTTTAAGAGAACAACCCATTTTAGCTTCTCCTCTCCATACACTCACTTGGTTATCCAGATTATACATATCTGACAGCTACTGTGAGCAGGATAAAGAGTCCTTTAGCAGCCTTGTCCTTGTCCCCAGCAGAATACAGCATTATTTATGGAATGCATCCCATAAATGTGTTCTATGTCATGGCTTCTCACTCTCTACTCTTACTATGGAAAAGAGAGATAAGTACTTCTTACATTTTTTAAGTCTAGCTCATACCCACTACAAGTAGTTAAATTGCAGTGCTGAAGCTGTTTCTGGAACAAGCAGGAAAAATATTATCAGTTAGTGATACATGCCATAAGAATATCAGTAATCATCAGGGATTATATGCTGTTTGCCACTCATTTGACAGAGCTACCTCAGTGTGGTGCTTTGAATGAGAATGGCTCCCATGGGCTCATGTTTGAATAGTTGGTTCCTAGTTAGTGGAACTGTTTGAGAAGGATAAGAAGGTGTGGCCTCATTGGAGTAGGTGTGTCATGGGGGCAGGGCCCAAAGGGCTCAAGCTACTTCTAGTGTGCTCTCTGCCTCTTCCTTGCAGTTAGAGATGTGAGCTCTCATTTGTTCCTGCCACCATGCCTTTGCTCTGTCACCATGGACTTCAACCCTTTGAAACTGTAAGTCTTTCTTTTGTAAGTTGTCCTTGTTACAGTGTTTCATCAAAGCAGTAGAAAAGCACTAATATAGCAGGGGTTGAGCTATTGTTGTGTCAGACCTGACCATGTGGTATTTGGGGGGAATATGGAAGACTTTGGGACTTTGGAGTAGGAAAGCAGTTGAATGCAGGAAGCAGGGCTTAAGGAGCCATCCTAGGACCCTGGATGCAGTAGTGTTGAGAGCTTTTTAGGCTGTAGAGGCCCACCCAGCTCAGGAGATTTTAGAGAAGAATAACATTAGCAACAAGCTGGAGACCATTTTGTGATATTTTGGGAAAGAGTGTGACTGCCCCTTATTGTAAGAATCCACCTGGGGCTAAATGGAAAAGTAATGGGCTAATTTATTTGGCTGGCTGAGCAGGTATTAAGGCAGCCTAGTATCGACTCTGTGGTTATTAGTTATCACTATTATGAAGGTCTACAATAGAAAAGAGGAAGTGGGGCAAAAAGAAATACCATGTGAAGGCCAAAACCCCGCAGTAATAGTGAAGGCTTGTCTGCCCTAAAAGAACGAATTTTGTCTTCTAAGGGGAAACATAGGGTAGTTAGGAATGTAGAAAGAGAAAGAGAAAACAATGATGCTTGGGACACAGGCTTCTCCCTCCCTTCTTTACCATGGGGTCAGCTGTAAGACTCATGGGTCCTGGATCTCTGGTATTTAATTTATACAAGGTACTGACCCAGATAGAAGTGAAAATCTTCAGACCCCAAGTACTCAACAAAGAAACTGTCCAGCCCAGGCTGGACCTGGTATCCACATATGAAACAGCCAGTGGGCCAGTGGGTCTTCCTGTACAATAAATATTACTATTAGGAATCTATCCCTGTTACCAAGTGAACAGAAAGTTATTTTGAAGGAAGAATACTGATTTTTGGTAACGTTCATCTTACTACATGTACATTACTCAGACATGTCTCTGACATCCTTTCCTCCTTCCTCTCAGCCTGGGGATTCTCACTGATATCTTCTACTCAATTCTCACTCAACAAGGTCCTGGAGAGCCACTGTCCCTGACACAGCAGACCCCTGGCCCATGGCTGAGCTGGACCAGCTACTAGCCTTGCTACTAATAATTACTGTGTTGTAAAAAGTTCACACTCTCTCCATGTCCAGCTTCAATATTTCCTTCTGACATTTGATGTTCTTCTGAGAACAGCTCAGGCTCATCCTGGATCATTCTGCACAGGGTCTCTGCAGCCACTGTCTTTCTGGGTGGAGGTTGACACCATGTCACTTTTGAAACACCATCATTCTCTTCCTACTCACAGCTATACCTGCCATCAAGGTAGACTCTGAAAGCAGACCCCCCACACACACACCTAGTAGTTTCCCAGGACTCACCTGTTTGTTCAATCCCCAGGTTATTCACAGCCTTTATGACATGAAGTGTCAGAAGCTCTGGAGTTAAGACTTATACCTGCCCCTCCTCCATTCAACCAGCCCTCAGAGATGTGACCTATGACTAACTCCTATCACATCTCTTCATATGCATGGCATCCTATGGTGTTGCCCATTTGTTCTTGTTTCTACTTGGCACCATTCTTTCAAAAAGGTCACAAATTCTGCTGTTTTGCATAAAATGTTAGCAAACTGTCCACTAAGCCCAAATACAACAAGATAGTAAGAAATACCAGGGAGGACATGGCCTGCATGATTCTTCAGCCTCAGGGAACTAGATGCCAGCATGGTGTTTTGAGCTTTGGAAACGTTGATGCCCAGGAAATATTGGTTTAGCAGCCCAGCATGCCCAGTCTCTCCCAGGGAAGCTATGAATGAAGCCTAAAACATTTGTAGATGGTAATTATTTCAAGAGGTTGGATACCCCCAGTGGCTAATAAGTCTTGAGATGGAAAGACCAAATATTTCCTAGCTGGGGTTTAGGGCCTTCTTATCTTTGAGGAGAGATTAGCTGCTTCAGAGTCAGTTTCCAGGAGCTAGCAAGGTTGAGGGGAGGAGCTTGGTAGAGGCATGAGGGCAATCACTTTGGGATGAAGTCACAGTGATTGATAGGCCTTGCCTGCTCCACCACACAAAAGGTAGAAATAGATAACAGATAAATAGATAATAGATAATAGATAATGTCACCGGTGCCCCATAAGTGGATCAGATTCACAGGCTACCTTTCTCAGGAGAGGAATGATGAATGAATGCAATATGATCTCATCAAGCAGAGGATCATTGGAATTAGGACTCAAAAGCAGGGTTGGAGACCCACTCCTAGCTTCATACTTGACAGTGTCTTTTTATTAGTTTCCACCCTCTGCCCTCACCTCTTCTCCTGCATCTCTTTCTGTCTGTGCATTGACATTTTCCCTGCCCCGGCCTGGGAACACAGCTTTCCCCTGTTCAGTTTCCATTATGGCTGTCCTCAGACATCTCACCAACAGAATTCCCCCTTCTCAGGAATGATGCCCCAGGAACGATGTGATTTTTCCACTGATCAAGCTGATTGATCCAAGGGTAGATGCCATTCCTAAACTGACCTAGTGAGTCAGTTTCTCCAACATAACTTATAAAATTAAAAGTCACATAGAAATTGGGGTAAAAAATTACATGTGTGAATGGCCCAGGAGGCCCTATCACTTAATGTCTGATTGCTGTTCCATTCACTCCATATTACCTGGAGTCATATGACCATTCCCTGATTAAGTGGCCAGGGTTAGACTACTCAGCCATTTTCTCCACATCTCCATTCCAGGTTACCTAGAGACTCTACTTGAGTTTTACTAGCCACTGAACTGCATTTTCCTGGATCAGGGTATGCTAGCATGGCCAGGCTCAAGGCTGTTTTGAACCTTGGCTGTAACTGCTCCCCTGTGGGAACATACAGCTCTGAGCTGACAAAGGAGGATATCTTTCCAGGTGCCTGGTTACTCAAGGTTTCCCACTGTAAGCCCTTCAGGGAAGCCCCCATGGATTGGAGAAGTAAGGAATCTTCTTTTCAGAAGCAAATGGCCTGTGAATAGAGAAGACATACGCTAGTCTCAAGTAGGCCTTAAACAGTATCCCTGGGGCTGAAGGAAAAGTTGTTCATACTCCACACTACAAGCTTTCTACTCACAGATCTTTGGTTCCCTTAGTCAGCAGATGCTGGCTGGGTAGTATGGGTTTTGTGTGGAATCTGCTCATATTGTGGGCTAACTGTTCTGAGTAGTTCCCTGGATGCTTACATCTGGGGGTCATCAGCCTCCATTGTAGTTTTAATGGAACTGCCAGATTAGAATGAGTCTGATTATCTTGTGTCTTCTTTACCCCTTCTCTTCATTGTGTGGTGATATGTGATTTTTCTAATGTGTCTGAAGTTTTGAAGTGTTTCTAAGCAGGAGTGTCACCTGGAAGCTGCTGGGGACCTGAAAGAATGGCCGTGATGGTTCCTGTGCCTGTCCCATTGCCAAAGAATGACTCTCAGCTCATCTTACATCCACCCAAGAGGGATTTGGGGATTTTTGCAGCAGATGCTGCAGGCTTTGCTCTGAGTTTTATTGTCAAGGTGGTAAGCACAGTGGATATTCTCCCTAGGCAGGTTGGAAATGCCCTAACTACTTAGAATGAAATTTACTTACATTCATAAGGGAATATTACAGTTTACTTTGCATTTGGTTATATTCAAGAAAAATTGGATTGCATGCATTTTTTGATTATTACCTAAAGGTTGGCTTATGACTAAAGGCCTGCAGTTTACAGGCAGACTTTAAAGACTGGGCTGACACCCTTTCCTTAGAGGTGCTTCTCTGCACAGGAAGCATTGTTCTGATGCTGCATCTAAGCACTAGCATAAACCCCAAACTCAGGTCAATTTTGTCACACGACAAGTGTTATTTTTTCTGGCTCAAGAGAAGTATGATGTTCAAATTTGGCTGAGCATAGCCAATAATGACTAGTGAGCCAATAACGGGTAAGGCTTTGGAGGATAGCCTCAACCTAAGACAGGATATGTGGTTATGACCTGGGCACAATCCCATGATGGCTAATAGGTTGTCTGATGTCTGAGCCACCTAAGATAGGCCTAGTCGTTTTAGTATTGTAAGGGGTGGCATGTAGGCCCCTGCTCTGACCTTTACCTGTACTCTGAGCCTTGAAGGACACACCTATCAGTTGTTAGTTGCATATCCTATGTCTTCCATTGTCCCTTTTGTTTTGGCTTTCCTGCCTGTGGGGGATGGTTCAGAAAGCTGGGCTTTTTAACCTAAAGTCAGTAATCTTCAGCCCCTTGGGGACTCTCACTCTGTTTCCTGCCAAGGTAGCCCCCCTACTTAAGCTGAGATGTGAGTCAATAAAGGGCATTAAGGGACATTCTCCCTGAGTGAATGACTGGTGCATGTCTCTGTCCTCTTTCAATCCGCAGGCCGGAGCCTGAGTCGCCAAACCCAAGGAGCACAGGACGCTACAGGTCTCAGTGACATGTGGTTTCATGTAAAGGATAGTTGAGTGGAATGTCTTTCTATATGCTGTGAATATGGTTTATTACCGTTTGTTAATAAAGAAGCTTTTTTTTTTTTTTTTTTTTTTTTTTTTTTTGGCCTGTGACAAGGCATCTTAGAGGCAGATGGGAAATCCAATCAGAGATAAAGACAAAGGAGGGCAGGGTCAGAGAAGCTGCAGGCTGTCACACAGAAAGCAAGATGTAATGGAACCCAGATAAAGCCATGGAATACATGGCAATACATAGATTAACAGAAATGGTTTGAGTTAAATTATAAAAGCTAGTTGGTAATGAGCCCGAGCCATAGGCCAAACAGTTTGCAATTATTATTAGCCTCTAAATAAGTCTTTCATAAGCAGCTGCAGGACTGTGGTTGGGAGAGCTTTGTTCTGTGGGCACAGATGGGTCAGAAAAATTTCTGGCTACAGATAGTGGTGCCAACTAGTATGTATACTGGTTGGTTATTCGGGTATCTGTCCAAAGCTGTTAATCTAATTAGCTCTAATATCCTCTTTGCAGCAAAAACTAATATGAGAGCATGAACACTGTAAATGGACACATATGATGAATTAGCCTGTGAAGGCAACATTCCTCACTCCTAGCCCAGCATCTGGACCCCTTCACTGGGTAGCCAGAGACTCGGCTTCCTGGACAAGGCTCTTTGCTCTGAGAAGGATGGAGAGTGAGATCCCTACAGCCATGCCCATTACTCTAAGACTCCAGAGAGTGGGTTATGACACTATCACAGGTGGACAGTCATGGAGCTGGGGTGATTGGACCACTGTGAGGCACCTAGTACAGCTGTCTTATTGATGTGATTTTATATATTTACCATCCATCTATATCCATCTATGAATCTGTCTATCTATTGCCTATCTGTCTTCATTATCTTTGTGATCTAAAGCTTATTTATCACCTATCTTGCTGTCACCTGTCCATCTTTATTATGGTAAAGATATTTATATGATAGATGGGTAGATAGATAGATAGATAGATAGATAGATAGATAGATAGACAGACAGATAGATATAGTAGATACATCATATGAAATTCACCACTTTGGAAGCAGTGGGAAGGTACTAAGGATCTAACATGGGGCTTGTGCACGTTAAGCACATCACTGAGCTACTCCCTCCATCCAGGTTTACCTTTTCAACCAGTTTTAAATGTATAGGTCTGGGCATTAAGACATTCACTGTCTGGCTATCTGGAGAGCATCTCAAGAGCCCCTCCACCATCCCAAATGAAGACTTGGTGCCCACTAAGTAAATCTTCATTGCCCACCCCCCAGACTCCAGCCCCCTTGTCACCCCAGCCCTCTGGTCACTGTTCTACCTTCTAACTATAAGATTTCCTGGTCCCACATGGATAAAGCCACACAATATTTGCTTTGTTTGTAACTGACATATTTGTTTTAGAATAGTGCAGTCCACATCTGCATGTTAATGTATCTTATTAGCATTTCCTTCCTTCCTCAGGACACTTTGTTTATCCGGTCACCTGCAGATGGGCATTCTGATTGCATCTGTTTTCTGTCATTGTAAATGATGCTGTAAGTAGGGATGAAAAAGTGGCTCAGTGATTAAGAGCATTTGCTCCTCTTTTGGAAGGCCTGAGTTCAGTACTCAGCACATATGACCCAGGTTTAGCTCCCAGCACGTATGTCAAAAGCTCACAAATACCTGTAAATCTAGCTCTAGGGGAACTCAACACCTCCAACTCTGTGGGCACCTGTTTTTACCTGCACATAGCCCCCACAAAACACAGACAAGTTATATATACATACATATACATATGTATAAAAAATTTAAAAGTTCAAATTAAAAATGCTACTTTTCAAGTTTATCATTTTAACTGTAATGTTTTATTGTTCAGATTATGATCATTGATGAAAAATTTTAAAATTGTTATGTGTTCAAAAGCAAATCAAAATAATTCTTAGCTCCTCTTAGACTCTTAGAGAGGTAACCACTAATAATAGTCACTAATTATCCTTCCAAACATTCTCTCCCAAGAGCTTGTTTTCTTCTTGGAACTATATAGATGCGGCTGTATTTTAAATAAACTGGAATATATACTCTGTGTTAGTTTATATACTACTCTGTAAGTTTATTTTATCATGTATAATCTCTGTGATTCCCTATCTTTCTCTCAGATGACTCATAGATGGTAGTGTTGTATTCATGTCATGAGACCCCCAAAGACCACCAGGGAGCTGGATTCTGATGCAAACACACGAGGTCAGTTTATTCTCTTGGATGGGTTCAAAATGAACCCGGACCAAAACCTATGCTCTGTCACAGCAGAAGGTATTTGGACCCAAGTTCAGAGGTGAAAGGATTTTTAAAGAAAACGATACATAAATAGGGTGTTACACGTCTTGGCATTTCAGGATTGGGTAAAGCGGTATGGAGTACAATAATTCTTAGAAACTATTGGCTAAACTTTTGGTGCAAACCCAAATTTTGAATCTACTGGCTGTCAGGCACATTCCCGAGATTATTCCCAGATTCTTCCTAGACCTGGGCCCTGCCCTCAGGCACCAAACTGCCCTCCCCAAAACAAAGCTCTGCAATGCAAACCTATGCCTTCACAGTAGGTAGACAGAGATATAGATACATACATACACACACACACATACATGCATACATACATCTAGAGTTATAGATGCTGCCAACATGGTTTAGAGACTTCGTTTGAATAATTCCTGTGTCTATGATGCAGCCCCAGGGTTTTCCAGTGTTGTTTGGTCTTTATATTATTTCCAATATTTTGTGCTGAAGCGCACTGGCTGCTGAGATTCCAAGGACAGTCTTCAGTTCCTCTCTTAGATAACTTTG
>PVIH01005788.1:58183-104558 GCA_004025045.1 Sigmodon hispidus
CACCCCCACCCCCCGCCTCCAGCCCTGGCTCCCAGGCTTCCATGAGTCCCAATGAGTCCTTGGAAACTCCACAACATCTTGGGCTCATCTTATCTATCTACCCCAGGAGTGCCGAGGATGTTAGCACTCATGCAGGCTGCCTCTCTATCAGGGACAACTCTGACTTGAGCTTCCTGGATGGTGTATTCATCCAAAGACAGGATAAACAAACTTGGTTTTGGGGTCCTAAAATGCCAGCTATACTTATAGTGTTGTGGTATATTTTCTCAAGAAGTAATTGCTAAAATAAGAAGAAAGAAATGAAGAAATAAAGTGGAGAGGAAGTGGGGGCAGAAGATCTGGAAATCTGGATCTATTTCCACAGCTTCCTGGTTTTGTCTGACCTACAGTTCACCCTACCCTTCCGCAGGTTTGGGTAAAATGACCTTCTTCCCCACAGTTCACCAAGATAAGGGGGCAAGGGAATGCTGCTCAAGCTCCATCTTCAACAACCATGGGTGAGTGCCGGTGATCTATGGGGCTTTGTGCCTCTGGCATTTAGAGCATTGTGATGAATCAGGGTGCTAATGCACTGAAGGCAAGGTCCTAATGCACTGAGATGTTCCAGCCTGGAGATGTTGTGGAGAGTGGAGGTAAAAATGTGACTGTGAAAGAAAAAAAAAAGTAGTAAAAATTGGTCTGCACGTGAGAGGAAAAGGAAACAGGTGCTAAGGGAAGGCCTGGTGCTGGCTTAGACCTAATAGCTGCTCTTTGTAGTATTACAAATGAGACCCAGAGCCAAATATCGGGAGAAGGCCGAAACATCAGATAGAGGAAGCACCACAGTCAATTCTCACTCAGCTGTCTTACAACATCCTCAGCCTCACTCCTGGTCGCTTCTCCCAGTCGCTTCTGTTCTCTCTGGGTTTTTACAAGCCCTTATATCCCCTATCCCATCCAGGTTAGGATTAAAGGCGTGTAACCTTGACCTCACAGAAACAGAAGAAGTTCTGTCTCTGGAGTTGTGGTGTGGGATCAAGGGTGGAGGCTACTACTCCTGGCTTTCCTTGTGCTGGGATTAAAGGTGTGTGTGATTGACTCAGCTGTTTATCTTTGTATTCAAGGTTTAAGAATTTCCTGAGCTGTCTGCCTAGGGTTTGACTGTGTGCTCTCTCCTTAATATTCAGGTTTTATTAAATATGTAATATATATCCACAGCTCTTTGGGTTACACTGCCCAGATTCCAAACAACCGCTATCCCAGCAGTCTAGAATCACCTGACTCAATACATGGAGGACACAGCTTCTGTCACTGTCCTGGAAAGTATCCTTGTCGCCAACTCAAAGGACCCTCCAGTAAATCATACATTTCTTGGAGGCAAAGACCAGTTCCTCTCAGCTTTGTGTTTTCCTGTCCATTGCAAACACGATGAGGCACAATTTATGCTCCCTTGGTATCTGCTAAATAAGTAATGAAAGACCCTCAGAGACTCCAGCCCCAAGAACTAACACAGAAATCACAGGCTGTAATTAGCAAGAGGTTATTTTAATACACAGGCACCTGTGGGTGATCAGCAGCTTCAGCTAACTGAGCGTGCCGTACAAAGAACAGTCCCTCCTTTTTATACATAGAGAGAGTCTCATCAGCTTAAACATAAAGACATACATCATATCTCATTAGCTACTTTGAACTACATATAAAATTTCGCTAAGGGGTAATGTTGTAAATCATTTGCAAGGTTCAACTTTGGGGCAAGGTTGTAAAGTTTTTGATCCTGAAAGTGCTGTGAACATCTGGTTTGTGTTAAGATTAGACACTCTCAGTCTCTTCACCCTCTCATGGCCTTCCTTATCTTTTTAATAAACCTTAACTGTCGGTTTCCTGATATACTGAGGCTTTGCCCGCAGGATGACTATCTGCTAATTGGCCTTGTGAAAATTTTGAGGTTGGGGTCTTTCAATTGAAAGACTCTGAGTTCTAGGGCTAGACCCAGGCATTCAGTTCAGGTATCCGGCCGAGTGCTAACCCCCTCCCTTTTTCCCTTTGTGGGAGTGAGTCTGGAAAACTTGCCTAAGACTTGTCCAGGCTTGCCCGGACATGCCCAAGGCCCCCTGCCCCTGCACACAAGCACAAGCACAAGCCTTTTATACATAGAGATATGTATACATAGCATATACATATGTATACATACATACATATGTATACATAGCAGGGAGATAGTAAAAGGGTTGCTAAGGAACCATCAGATAACCAGAAGCATGTGACCGGGACCGCATACCACAAGAAGCCTGTAATCAGGGCCAAATGTTCAGGAAGTCCCCCTCCCAGCAAGCGACCGTTTCTTCCCGCCGTTTCTCCCCGCCACTAAGCCCTCATCCAATAAGTAAGAGTTGTTGTTTAAATGAGCAAATGATTTCTCTGTTTTCCCTATAACCATGCCTTTTGCTTCTGTAAGCCTGCTTCCCGCTTTCCCCTACGCTATAAAAAGTCTCTGAACAAAGCCTCAGCGCGCCAGTCAGCTCTCCGAGTTACTGCCGTCTGAGGATATCTTCGTAACCTGAATAAAATCCTCTTGCAGTTTGCATCTGAACTGTGGCTCGGCTCGGTCTTTGGGACTCGGGGTCTCCTTCTGAGGAAAGGTCCTCATTTGAGGGTCTTTCACAGTAACACATCCTACATACATTCAGTCAGTCAGCAAATGTATACTCAAGTCAATGACACAATGTCTCTGTTGTGTCCTGGTCTCAAGACCCCCCAAAGAGACCACCAGAGACTCGAACTCTCTGAAATTCAAAGGCAAGGTTTATTTTAAAAATGCAAGTTGTGACAAGGACCCTGTCTGGTGCACAGGTGTAACAGTGGCCAGAGGAGGTACCTGCCCCTCTGCAAGATGGGTTTTTAAAAGCAAAATCCATAATTAGGGGGTCTTAGTAAGGACACAATTGTGACTAGCTCATTTGGGGGGACTTTCCAGATTTCCTCTGTTAGTTTAGCTGGCTGTTTGTCAAATCCTCCTCCCTAGACTATCTCCTGGGTTGGGACATTTCCATGACTATTGAATGGCCACAGGCTATCTCCAGTACTGGGGCATACCATGGTTAATTAGCTATCAGATAGCCCCTAGGCCATCTCCTGTTTGTATTTTGGTCTCAGCAGAACTCGGGCAAGCATGCCTCAAACTGGGGTTAAAGGACTTTTGCTCAAAAATGGAGATGCTTTTCTGGTTCTTCAGTCTCAAATCCAGAACTGAATGTGACTTCCTCACATTCAAAAGATTAGAACACACAAGGGATTTATGGCCCTTGAAGGAGGGGGTATCACTTAAATAGAATTCTAAAGGCTGGATGGGATGTCATTTGGTGGTTGTATGGCTGGAGAACTTTCTAAAAACGAGGTAACAAGTCTATGTAGAATTGATATAGATATAGAATACAGGTACCCTGGGGCCAAAGAATATACTGGAACACCTGTCCATCAAAATAAGTGGGACAGAAAGTTTGAAGTTGAGGGCCAATCTCATCATCATCATCATCATCATCATCATCATAATAATAATAATAATAATAATAAACCTGCCTAAATTTATGGCATAGCTTAAAATCATAAAGATTATAGCTTTCCGGCTCCAGGCAATTTTTTTCCCGTCATATACCACATGGTGTGCCTGGTCTCCAATGCCGAGTTCCAAACCCATGGACACATAGATAGCTTTGGTTAAAAACCATTGGGCCACAAAACAAAACAGAATGGTATGAATGTGAGGAAAGTGCCCATGAAGAAGGTGACAGAGTGAGGGGGGAGACAAGGTCATGAGAGTAAACAGAATGCACCACACACGTGTGTATGCGTTCATACACCTGCATGCATGAATTCGTTAAAGAATACCAACAACTGAGAGCAGAAAGTGAAAGGTGAACACCACCACCCACGTGTAAGGTGCATTCTCACATTCCCAGACCCAGTAGGATTTTCTTCTTCACCTCCTTCGGGCCCCTTAACCATAACTGACCTGGCAATCACAGTTTCCTCTTTTCTAACAGTGCCTGAGAGTGGCTCCCTGCAGTGGTACCACTTACGGTTAACCTGGGGCAGGCAATGTATGTTACAAATGGACATTTATACAGCTCCAAATTAAGAGTGTTCTTTGAAGCTGGCTGTTGGTTACCTGGGATACAGTTTCCCTTAAGGACAAGGCTATAATTACTAACCAGCCTTTCAGAGACTCATTTAATCCATAATACTGAAATATAGTTTTATATTGACTTAGTATTATTAGTATTGACTCCTGGGATAAGTGAAATGACAAAAGAGAAGTACAAAGGAGGGGCAGGATGGGGAGCTCATCCTGGAACTGCATCCCCGCCAACAGTGGTGCCTCTTGTCTCTCAGGCTCTCACAGTGCACTTGAGCCTGGTCTATGCTGTCTGCACTTTCTTAATTCCCACCTCTGTTCAATGAGTCTCAGCTGTGGGTCTCTGGACCTCTCTGCTCCAGCTGTGTAACCTCCCATCCTACTGGAAGCTCCCTAAGCAAGAAGGTAAGCAACCCAAATGGCTTCAGGAAGTCCCTGAAACTGAGCAGATTCACTAGGCCCTTCATGCCAGAGTCAACAACTAAAGCTGAGTCTCCCTACAGATGGAAGGAAGCTGAGCTACAAAGAGATCTCTGAGCCAAGCTGCCAAGAAGACTGAGACCAGACCAGCTGCCGGAAAGAAGCAAACTTGCCTGGAGTGGTTTAGACCAAATGAGGCACCTGGAAGGAATACTCTAAGCTGTTGAGGTTCATGCAGGCTGTATGGTGTGTTCCAGGTTCCCAGCTTTGTAAGCTGTCACCCATGCTGGGGTGAGTTTGGTGATGCAGCTTTGAGTCATTTCTACCCCTGTAAGTAACCCATCACTCATACTCTTATAAGAAATCCAATAAAACTCATTGTTTCACCAAATTGGACTTGGGCAGTATCCTCACTTTCTTCTGTTGTGGCCTCTCTGTCTGGGGTGAGAAGATATGTGTGTTGTGTCTCCCCAGAAAACGTTTTATCATACAACATGCTGTTAATGTTTCTAGTGGCCACAAGCTCAGTCCAACAGTCAAGTTCCTATATTCTTCTACCTTGGCCTCTGGGGCACTTCTCTTGGCAAGCCACACCTTCCCTCTGGAAACAGCATCTACTCTGGCTTTTGTAGTAGGCTACGCTTGCAGCTGTAAGTCTGTACATCTCCCTGTTTGTTCCCCATTGGCCATGTGACTTTGCAGTGCCTCTCATCATAAAGAAGAGCCTATCTTCTTGCACTTGACTTTAGTATTTGCATTGTGACTTGCTTTGGCAGTCCTGAGGGAACTCAGTGAGGGAACCTGGAGTCAAGACCTGAAGCAGCATTCATGTAACAATTCTGCTTATTGGTTTACTCTTTTTATTTATTGGTGACTTTTCAGTTACCTTTGTTCTGCAGCCTAGGCCAACCTGCCCAGGGATGACACCACCCACAATGCTCTGATCCCTTCCAAATCAATCATCAGTCGAATGAATGACCCCACAGACATGCCCACAGCCTATTCCTTTCTCGGTTGTGATTGTGTCTCTTAAGATCTGTTTAGGTTTGTGCCAAGTTGACATAAAGTAACCAGCACTCACACTTAGACCCTCCTTCACAAGCTTGCTTGCCTAAGTGTCCTTTCTTATCATGTTCCGCCAGGTCTCTAAATCTTGAGCATTCTCGGGGCCCTTACTTTCTGGTTGTCTATTCAGTGAGTTCATCCAAAATCATGACTTTAAATTTCTTGGCAGTGACTCCCAAACTTACAGCCCCATGTCATACCTGAACCCCACATCAGCATAGATAAGCATCTTCCCAGTGTGTCTACTTGCCCCTGTTAGGGTGAGAAGGTACAGGTAGAAAGGCAGAGGGGCAGGGCTGTGTTCTAGAGCAGAGTAAAGGGATGGTAGCCATTCTCTACATGCTTCCCTAGCACCTTTGGAGTGCTGTCACAGGAGGGGGAATCAATGTGAGCAGGCCACCCCTTCTGCTGGAATAGATCATCATGAAGAGGGGGTAAGCATGGAATCCCAGGCCTGCTTGGGGACTCCCAAGGCCACCCCCACAGGATTCTTTTGCTGCTAACTGCCCCTCAGCTGTCATGTTGCCCTCACACCAGGTCTGTGATATTTTTACGAACGAGTCATTTGTAATTAGTCGGATCTTATGAGTAGAGCAACTGCTAAGAGAGGAG
Source organism: Sigmodon hispidus (assembly GCA_004025045.1). Classification (NCBI taxonomy): domain Eukaryota; kingdom Metazoa; phylum Chordata; class Mammalia; order Rodentia; family Cricetidae; genus Sigmodon; species Sigmodon hispidus. Next base: position 64,392 of record PVIH01005788.1, read on the forward strand.
GCAAAACAATGGAAACTAATGGAACAAAGAAGTTGCCTTATTTGTTTATTGTTTATTTTGCTCATTTGTACATTCTTTGGTTCTTTTTTTTTAATTATTTATTTATTTATTTGCCTTGGTGTTTGCCTGGAACTGGAACTACAGACAGCTGTTAGCTGCCATGTGGGTGCTGGGAATCGAACCCGGGTTCTCTGGAAGAGCAGAGGGTGCTCTCAACCACTGAGCCATCTCTCCAGCTCCCATTCTTTGGTTCTTAAGAGCACTGAAAAATAAAAGCCAAGTGCAGAACCAGGCCTGATTAGTTGTTCAGTAAGTGTGTTTTGATGATGACACATGGCAGTGATCCTAGACACAGCTCCCTTGCACCTTCCCATGCCTGGAGCCCTCTCAGCTCTTCAGACTCCAGTTCTTTTTGCAGCAAGCCTCTGCCTCCACACAAGAGGCACCCTGCAGTCAGGTCCTCTGGGTCCTTTCATTTCTGGATGCTGCTTTTCACAGCTGTTGAGCTGCTGGCTCCTTGCAGGTCTTCACTGAGTATTTTTGACTCCAAGAGGTCAGGATGCTCCATGAAGACACATGCGTAGTCCCACTCATTCTTAGACTTGTAACATCATCCTCACCTTCACCAGGTCCCAGGAGCACCTCTGTCTCCATGGACCTCACGTTTATGCCTAAGAGTTGACTAGAGCATGTGGTGACGTACACCACCCATGGTTCCAGAGCTTAGGGCAGAGGCAAGAGCTTTGCCACAAGTAACAGGCCACTTTGGTCTACATGGTGAGTTCCAGGCTAGACAAGACTACATTATGAGACCCTATCTCAAACAAACAAAACTATTTTGGGGGAGAGGGCTTGAATCCCCCTACCCCACTACCCAATGCACCTTACATACCTTGTCTTCAGCTAGCTGTCTCTGAAGCCCCCATTCCCTCTCAGATGTCTAGGTATGCCCTCACCCCTCAGCAGGTGAATCTCACTGGGTCTCTGGGGTTAGGCTCCGATGCCAGGAGCTTTCTTTCTGACTTACCTTTAAACAGGCTCCAATAGCCCTTGACATACAGTGAAGGTTCAAAATAACCCATGCTGTGGATGAATAAAGGAGCACATGCTGAAAAGCATACACTTTCAACAACATGTGAAGTCACTCCCCTAAGAGAAGGCCTCTTCCTTCCTAAAGGCAGCCCCTGGAGGAAGTGCAGGAATGGGTGGCTGTTCATCACAGGAGCCCAGACTGCACGAACACCTCCCATTGCTTTCTACCAGGTGCTGATCGATCCCACCAGCTGATGTGTCTGAGAAAACTGGGACTTTTGGTTTGCATTTCAAATATGATGAAGGTTATTAATTACACAGCTGTTATTCTTCATCACTGTCTCTGGGAAAGCTGTCGGCTCCCCCACCTCCAACCCATGCTAGATGCTCAAGGAAAGTGTAGTTATTCATTAGGACTGTGCCCCTGGACTCCTCTCTGGAACCCATCACACCTGCTTGATGCCCCTGCCGATCTCTTTGTTCTGCTTTTGCAGACAGCTGCACAGTAGGGTCTCCCACCCTGTCAGGTGTCCCCTACCCCCACCCCCGTGGTGTGACCCACATCAAAGGCAAATCCCCAAAGTCTCTCAGGGGAGGGTCTTGCCAGATCAGCAGGAGGTAAAGCCTACAGTTGCCTGGGTCTGAGCTTAAGATTCTCACCAACCTTGCCACAGGGTAGCACTGCCCCCCCCCCCTCAGATCTGCATGCCTGCCAGGCCCAGCCTCATGGCTTTCTCCTCAGGACAGTCTCCTATCCCAATCCATCTTTCCATCTGTTGCAGCGCCTCTGATGGCCTCTGGCTTCTCCTGCGCCCCTCTAGCCTGGCTGTGGTTGTCTGAATCTCTTGCCCCTCCCTATACATTTCTATAACCAGATTGCACAGTGCCACTTAGCAGTGTGCTGTGGTCCCCCAATAGGCCATGAACTTGCATCAGTTACTGATCTTGTTGCTGTGACAAAATACCTGACTGTAGGTGTGGGGGGGGGGGGGGAAGGTCATGGAAGCATAGCATCACAGTCAGGAAGCAGAGGGAAAGGAATGCTGGGGCTCAGCTCAGATTCCCTTTCGTCAGCCCAGGACATAGCCCATGGAATAGTGCCACCCATGTTTAGCGTGGATCTTCCCATCTTAATTAACCCAATCTAGAAACTTTCTCACAGACATGCCCAGAGTTTTGCTTCTAGGTGTTTCTAGATCCTGTCAGGTTGACCATAGTAACCATCATGGAGCCTGAACTGCAGACATCTGCTCTGGAGTCCAAAGTTGTCCCTTGTGTGACTGTCTGCCTCCAGATCTCATCTGACTAGTCAGTCATGGTGTTAGACTTTACTAATTTTAAAGGGGGGAAGATTAACTTTGGCTCATATTTCTGTGGTTTTAGTCTATGGCCAGATGATTCCATGACAGTGGACCAGAGATGAGGCAGAACATCATGGTAGCAGGAGCATGTGGATGATGAGGCTTCTCATCTTGTAGAGAAAGAGGGGGAAAGGCCCCGGCAGGGTATCCTGGAATTACACACTCCTGGAGACTTCCTTATCTCCAGCAAAATGTAGTTTTTCATAGTTCCTTCACCTCCTGAGGTTTATGCACACTATCAGATTATCAATCAGTGGTGAAGGTAGAATCTTCATGATTCTATCTCTTCCCCAAGGACCCACATCTGAACATAGAGACCAAGTCTTCAATGCAGACCCTTTAGGGGACACTTTGTACACAGACCACAACACCAGTCACATTAAATTAGACCCATCCTATCCAACAGGATCTATAACCATCTAGTCCAAATCCAGCCACATCCAGAAACACTGGGTTTAGGATGTCAGCAGACAATATTAAGGGGACATATTCAAACCTCAACAGCTGCCACAGGAACAAAGTCCAAAATTTTTATATGACATGCAAGGCTTTCTCTAAACTGGCCCAGATCCATGTTTGCAGACTTTTCCTGTCCTGCTTCCTGGCCTGCTACACTCACCTCTACATGCTGACGCACATACATGTGAAAACACACAGAAAATGTTTACAGGCAACCCCAAGGTCAGCCAAGGTTCATTTGCATTGGTATTTAGAAGACTATCTTCTCTTCTTTGAGGAGAACCTTGCTCTTCTATGAGCTGTGAAGACAGACACATCATTCCCGGTATATGAACCAGCTGGCTGACAGCATGGAGTTTGGAGAGCTTGGATTGTGGCCAGGCTGTACTGTCCTGCCTGCGTCTCTGGCTTGTGTGCCTTTAGGCACATGATTTCTTCCCTGAACTGTCACAAGGTAATCAGTGTACCTGTCCCATGAGGAAGTGGTGACAATGACATATGAAAAGCCTGCACAAAAAGGCTTTTCACAAGGAAAAGCCTTCACTGAATATTAGTTAATGTTATAAGCGTTCAGATCAACCAGGGGTGAATAATCCCTGCTCTGCCCTATCAGCCGTGGCTAGAGAAACAAAGATTTGTCAGCTGACTCCTGCCTTTGGGACTGACTTCACAACTCTATGACTTAGCAACTATGAGTGCGAGAAATAAGAACCAAATGATGTGAGACAGAAATCAATTCCCCCACGGGCTTAAGAATTAGAAAAAGCCTAAAGGTAGATGGTACTCAAGTTGACTCCTGAGGAGTACAGAGTCTATAGCGACCTCACAGGACGCTGGTGATATCCTTGAGATGCCAAGCCTCAGAGCGGTTAGTCCCACCTCCAGTCTTCTCCAGTCCCACTTACCAGTCTTCTCCATATTCATACCAGAAAGCAAGGTAGCTCTCAGGTTCCCTGCTGGAAATGTGCAAACTTTAGTTCATGTAAGCAGCCCTACAACCTTGTAAGTTTGGGTTATTTATTATTAATCTTAGGGTTTTACTGATCTGAAAACTGAAAAAGTAAATGTGCTGAATCCATGAATAAAGGACAATGCCATTTTCCTCCACCTTTCCATCATGCAAAGATGGCTTACTTTCCACCATTGTCAAACCTCCTTCAGAAAGTCACAGGACAATATATATATATAGCAGATTAAAGCAGTATGATTCTTGAACCATTCAGGAAAAGACAAAAATAGCTTTATTATCTGGAGCCTGTTTCCATAGTCAATGCTATCATGAATTAAAACCTGTATTCACCTAAGAATTACAATAACTCCCCATGCATAGTAATTTCTAGACACGAGGCCAATGGTTTTCCTATCACTTGTTATTCTTCTGAACTTTGGTGGCTCTGACTGTTTGGCAGTGGAAAGATATGGTCTAGATGTTCTACTTTACAGAGAAAAAGTCAGAAAGTAGAATACCAGAGAAACTTCTGTGTCAATGAGGCTCTCAAGTCCTCGGCACTGACAGCCTTTGTAGACACATCTGCAGCACTCCCTGGAAGGACCGGAAGTCACCAAGCAGACTTCAAACAATCTCCAAAGCTGTCTGTAGATTTTTTTCCAGTTCATCTAAGCAGCAGTGGCTGAATTTCAAAATCAAGTCCGGAGGCAACAATAAGCATTATTCAAATAAAACACTCACTGCAATCTTGTGAAATCCATGATTCCATTTTCTAGAAATTGTTCTACATCTACCCAGTTGTTAAATGAACTTTTCTGGGGCGGGGGGAGACATGAACAAAGTGTACTCACTCCAAATAGGGCATCAACGACAGGCCAAAGTAATGCTTCTGCCGAGAGTCTAACTTGGGGAACCAGTGAGTTTGTTAGGCTTACATGGGTGAGGTGTTACTTTCAGGAGCATGAATAACCCCAAAGCAGTGTCACTACCTGTGGGCAGACATTTCTTTGCTGCACCACAGTTCCCAAATAACTAACATGAAGTCTTAATATGAATTATAAATGCTTGGTCAATAACTCAGGCTCGTTACTAATTAACTCTTAGATTTTAAATTAACCCATGTTTCCTATCAATGCTTTGCCATGTGGCTTAGAACCTTTTCTCAGCACTCATACCCATCTTGCTTTCATCTACATCTGCTTGCGACTCTTCCCACTCTGTCTTTCTTCTTCCGGTATCTCCTGTGTCTGCTTCCCCACCTATACCTCCTGCCTAGCAAATGGCCAGTCAGCTCTTTTGTTATACCAGCCAGAAGACACCTTGGCAAGGGCATCTCTCCACAGTGTACAAACAGATTGTTCCATAACAATCACCAAAATGTTTCACCAGCATGGATGATGACTTCCCCATAGTTACATAAATGGGATGCCCCTTCAGTTGTATACAATATAGACCATGTCCCAAGATCACAAGACTGTGTGTGGCTTGTGCAGGGTCATATAGCTCTGGAAGGGAGACAATAGAGGGAGTAGCTAGACTCTAGAGTGAGTATCTATCTAATGATGCTCCCCACTTCTTCTGAGGAAACATCAGCCCTCAACTTGATCTTGAGGGTCTCTTGCAAGTGGTCACAGCAGCTCTGATGAAGATTGCAGTGGCTTAGCCCCGAGGACAGCATGTCCACAATGCATCAGTGGTATCATGAGGAGTCTGGCTACTGTTCCCTCAGCAGCAGCTGCCTGAAAGGAAAATGCTAATTCTGCCCTTCACACTACATCCTGCTCCAGACTTGGGATTTTGACCTCCTGTTCCTAGGTAGTTCTCTGTGGTAGGGCAGAGAGCATGAAGAGAGTAGGCAGCAAAGGAGAGCTGGCTAAGGAAAGGAAAAACCTCAACAATAAAGAATCCAAGTTGTGAGAAAGGAGTTCCTTTTCTTTTTTTTTTTTTTTTAAATTGGTGCTTTTGTGTGTGTGTGTGTGTGTGTGTGTGTGTGTAGTGGCAAGATATGTATTACAAGGTGTGCCTGTGGCAGTGAAATGAGACAACAGCTTCTGGGGGTTAGTTCTCTCCTTCTCTTGTGAGTCCTGGGAATCAAAGTCAGGTTGTTCGGTTTGCAGGGCAACACAACTATTTCCAACTTACCACTTAAGACTCAAGGGTAAAGGAAACCCATGCTGTGGAATATTCCATTATACTTTGTAAATATATGTCAATGTGATTGGTCTAATAAAGAAGCTGACTGGCCAATAGCTAGACAGAATAAGGTTAGGCAGAAAAGGCAAACTGAGGCCAGGGAAGAAGAGTCAGGGGAGTGCCAGCCAGATGCAGAGGAACAGGAGATGAAGGTACCATGCTAATAAAGGTATCAGCATGTGACAGAGTATAAATAAGAGATATGAGTTAACTTAAAATGTATGAGCTAGTTAGCAATAAGCCTGAGCTATTGCCTGAGCATTTATAAATAATATTAAGGCTCTGTGTTGGTTATTTGGAAGCAAGCAGTTGGGACAGAAAAACACAAACCCATGCTAAAATATCACACATCAGCAAGAGATCAGGTTTGAGGTCTTCACCTGACAAGATCATGTACTTTATAAGATTCACAGGTGTAAGTGGTTTTGTTTTGTTTGCTTTTGTTTGGTCAGGACTGTCGGCCCCCAAATAATGACATGAAGACTTCTTATTAATCATAAAAGATTGACCTGTAACTTATACTTTTTTCTAACTAGCTCTTATAACTTACATTAACCCGTTCCTTTTCATCTATAAGCTGCCACGTGGCTCGTGGCTTGTTACCTCATCACCTACATGCCATACTTGTTCTTCATCTCTAGGCATCTCTGTTTTTCTTTCCCATGTTCTCTCGGCCCAGAAAATCCTGCCTAGCTATTGGCTGTTCAGCTTTTTATTAAGCCAATCCAAGTAACACATCTTCACAATGTACAAAAAGATTATTTCACAGCACATAGGGAATTCATACACATCTCCTTCCAATCCCTTCCTCCAATACATACTGAAGAGCAGAGTTTAATCACCCCACAGGGGGACAGTGCTCTGGCTGGGTGTGGCCTCACTCTGATGCCTCCTTGCTGGGCCACTAGCTGCCTCAGAGACATCTCTCCATGCTGCTGTCTGCTGAACTCTGAGCAGGGAACAGAATCAGGGGTGATAATGTTGGGCCACCAGCAGCTAGAGAAATTGTGTGGTGAGCAACCATGTTCTGACAATGACCTTTCTTCACCCTGGGCCTTGCACCATAAAGTTTTCACACAGGAGGCCCTTGTATTGGGGCCTGCATTTTTACTCCCTTAAAAGAAGTCTCTGAAATGTCTTTGGGGCTATTGGGTGATTAGAGAGTGAAGGAAAGAGGCCCTTCTCTTCCTGTTGACCAGCTGGCGTCCCTGTTATTTAGGTTTGTGTAGCATAACTGGGCCTCAGAGGCAATTGGAGGAAGGCTCTCACTGATTTGTAGTGGCTCCGGAATGTCAAGCATCCAGGTGTGCCTGGAAGATTAGTTGAAATGAGAGGTTGGCAAATTACAGCCTGCAGGCCAATCCAGCCCTCCACCTGTCTCTCTGTGTGCAGTAAACTGCCATTCGCTTTTGTGCTTTTAAGAGATTGTGAGACAGACAAAATCTGTGCCAGCGCGGCATCCACAAACACATAGCCTCAAATATTCAGCCTCCAGCCCTTTCCACAGCAAATCTTCCACTCTCTGTGGATCAGAGATTTACCAAGCTCTGATAACAGAATCTCTGATGAGAACAAAGGCCTGTCCCTGCTGGGGAAGAAGCCACCACACAGGCTCAGAGCTTGGCCCACAGCCCAACCTTACCAGCTTACTACAGGGTTGGTTAAGGTCTCCAGGGTGGCAGGTCCCACCGATGGAGGTGATGGCAGGTTGTACAGCATGAAGGGTCTGACAGTAACCGTCATGTCAGCCTGGCTGAGTCTTGTAGCCAAGTCTTCAGGCAAATACACCTGGATATTGACACACTGCCCTCTTGCTATGGTCTGAGTGTTTCTTGAGGCCATTGTATCAACATTTACCCACACTGGAAGTTAGTAACAGGCTGGGACTTTACCCTGGGTACAGTGTGCAGAGATGAGGCTTTGCAGGGAAGCAGAGTTAGAGGACAGTCTGATGCTACAGTTGCCAGGATTGGATCATGGTGGCTTTGTAAAACTAGGGAGAGCGACCAGACAGAGGGATGGACGGACGAATGGACACACACACACACACACACACACACACACACACACACACACACACACCTGTATTCTCCTTATCTCTTAACAGATAATGCCTTGTTTTCAGGATCCCGCCTGCAGAATACCACCACCAGGGCTCTTACTTTGTGCCTTTAGAACTGTGAATTAAATATTTTTTTTTATAAGGTTAGTCTACTTTGAGTATTTCAGTTATAGTCATGTAAGATGAGCTAATTCATTTCCATAATGTGAGTGAGTCTCATCCAATGGGTGAAAGACCTCACTACAGCAAAGTCTTCCCTCCCCTGAGAAAGAGGATTGGCAGCTGGCAGCCTAGAGACTCTGCAGTTCAGCTTCTTCCTGGGGCCCATCTCACCAGCCTACTTTGCAGATTTTAGACTTTCTAGCTGCTTCTATAATTATGCAACCCAATTCCTTAGTATAAATTCCTGGTCTTTTCCATGTCCTATTGACTGTTTCTCTGGAGAGCCTTGACTATCACCAGGGGTGAGACTATATGCAGATTTTTGTTCTGTTTTGTTTTGCTTTATTGTTTTTTGAGACAGAATTTCTCTGTGTAGCCCTGGCTACCCTGGACCTCTATTTGTAGACTAGGCTGACCTCAGACTCAGACATTTGTCTGCCTCTGCCTCCCAAGTGTTGGGATTAAAGGTGTGCACCGCATCTGGCTGATCTTTTTCCACTCTCTGTCTGGCTAGAGGTTAAGATCAAGTATGGCTTGTCCCTGGGACTCTATTTAGTCTGCTTTTCCTCAGGCATCCCATAGGTGGGGAGTGGCATTATGGGAGATAGGCTCCTGTGCCCACAGTGCTTCTTCTGCAGAGGCTTACATCTGTGCATGTTTCCAAGGCTCGCAAGGACTGCTTGGGCTAGGTCTTATCTGAGAGTCAGATGGACAAGTGGAGGCTTTGGTCACTATGGTGCTTCCCACATGGGGGTGGGGGGATGCCTGGAGGCAGAACTTCAACCTGTCACTATCCTACCTGGTCTGGGCCCCTAGGCAGCAGACATAGTGAAGAGGAGAAGAAATACACGTTGCTGCTCAGTGTTCTCGAAGCAGGTCAGGGAAGAGAGTAGAATAGGGTGAGGGAGAGGCTGAGCTGCAACTGAGTCTCAACAGACTCCAGGCAAGGGTCAGTGTCACGGTGTCGCAGAAAGCTGAAGGCCACTGGCTGGCAGCGGTTCCTCTGTCAAGAGAAGTCAGTCTCTGTTCTGATTAGGCTTTTCACTGATTTGAGGAGGCCGTCCCATGTGATGGAAGAGTATTAACCCATTTTATATCTCTATAATGAAATACCTGACGTGGGCCAATTTTGCAAAGAAAGAAGGTTTTTTCTTTTTCTTTTTTTTCTTTTTTTTTCTTTTTTTTTTTGATTCACAGTTCAGAAGATGCAAAGAGAATTATAAAGATGTCACATACTCACAGCAGTTGGAGGGCTTCCCACTAAAAACTATTCCTAAGAGAATGAAGAGAACCCAGACCAACGTGACATCAAAGAAACTGGTGCCCTGTCAGTGAATACAACAGGAGAGAAGAAATAAATGCTTATTTTAACGTGTCCAAACCTATACCTGAATAATGGCCACCACTTCCGTGGCCATGCCATCAGCATGATCTGAGATCCTGTCAGAGTGGAATAGGACTCAACCCTTCTCTTCTTGCCTATGGACTTGACCTAGCTGGCCTTGACTCTCCTGTCTATGAAACAGAGACAAACTGGCCAGTATGGACTTGGATGTAATGATGCCTGTGAAGCAGTTGTGAACTAGAAATGACAGCAGCAAAGGTTCTATTTTCTGAGCGCTGGTCCAGTGGCTGCAACTATGCAGCACACTGACATCCTATGTCCCTCAGCCTTGGTCCCTCTGAGAGTCAGGGACGTGCATGGGAACTATTAGGGTATCTGTCTGTGCATGCACCCCTAGATGAATTCTGAAATGCCAGAGTGGGGTTGAAGGTCAACTTGGATTTTAAAAAGAGCTTCTTATACGGTCCTGTCGTAGATGTTTCCATCAGTGCTCAGTCCTCTCTCCCAAGGAAGGCAAAAAGACCCAAAGGCCTAGAAAATTCTATCACCTTTAACCATACCTAACATTGCACCTAGAGAGAGTACATTAAACATTCCTGAGCAGTAAATGTCACGCCAGGCATATGCTTTCCTCTCCAAGTGACATCGTGTCCACTCCTCACACACAGACTCCTGTTAAATGTCTGAAGGCCCATCTGGAGTGGGCCACCACTGGAGAGGCCTGTGGTGCAGTAAATGGCTTCTAAAGGTCTCTCTCTTCCAGCCCCATAGGTTAATGAAGTGCATCTTGCCCGAAGCCACTCTGCAAAGTGAGAGCAGCTTCCAGTAGGAGGTAAGAGACTCCCTGAAGCCATTAACCTTTCTGGATTTTGTGGGGTGTGAAGGGACAAGTTTGGAATGAAATTGGGAGCCCAAAGGGGATAGCTGGGAGTGCACATTCCAAGAGAATATACCTTGGCTAGGCAGTATCTGACACTTCCCCCATGCAATGCCTAGCAAAAGTCAGTTAAGGAAGAGAGGGTTCCCTCTGGTTTATGGTTTAATGATCTAGTCCACCATTGCCAGGAAGACAGGATGCCAGGGACATGAGGCAGCTGGTCCCATTGCATCTATAGTCAGGAAGCAGAGAGGTGCATGCTGGTGCTTAGCTCACTTTTTCCTTTCTATCGGTTCAGGACACTCTTTGGAATGCTATTTCCCAGTTATGGCGGGTCTTCGTCTTCCTTAGGGTTTCTATTGCTGTGAAGAAACACTAAAATCTTACACAGGAAAGCCATTAGTTGGGGCTGGCTTACAGTTCAAAGGATTAGTCCATTATCATCATGGCGGGACATGGTAGCAGGTGGTCATGGTTCTGGAAAAGGAGAACATGGTTCTCAATTCGAAGGCAGCAGAAGGAGTCCATGTCCTACAATGGACATAGTTTGAACATAGGAGGCCTCAAAGCCCACCCCTACAGTGACACATTTCCTCCAACAAGGCCACACCTATTCCAACAAAGCCATGTTTCCCAATAGTGCCACTTTTTATGGGGTACATTTTCTTTCAAACCACCATATTCCAGTCCCTGGCCACCATAAACTTGTAGCCATAACATAATGAAAAATTCATTCAGTCAAACTTCAAAAGTCCCCATGGTCTCAAACTTATTTAAAAGTCTAAAGTTCAAAGTCTCTTCTGAGATTCATGCAATCTCATAACTATAATCCCTATAAAATCAAAATAAAAAAGCAGATAACATACTTCCAAAATATAATGGCACAAGATATATATTACCCTTCCAAAATGGAGGAAAGAGGGGTTAGTGAGAAAATACTGGACCAAAGCAAGACCCAAAACCAGCTGGGCAAACTCCAAGCTCTATATTTCCATGTCTGGTGTCAAAGCACAATTCAGATCTCCAACTCATTTCAGCTTTGTTGACTGCAACACACTTCTTTCTCTTGGGCTGGTTCCACTTCCTGTTAGCAGCTCTCCTTGGCAGGTGTCCCATAACTCTGGCATCTCCAACATCCTGGCGTCTCCAAGACAATCCAGGCTTCACCTTCCCACAATGGCCTTCATGCGAGGACAACCCCTGAGACATGTCTGGCTTCAGTGGCTTAGTTGTAGATTCTATAACCCATTTCTTCTATACTTGACTCTAAAGCCAGAACCATATGGTTGAAACTGACAAATTCTGCTGCTCGCTTGGGCTAGAACATGCCCCTCACCAGCTTTCTGTTTGCCATGGTTTCCTTCACTGCATGGGCTTGGCTGTCCTGAAACTTGTTTGATAGACTGGGTTGGCCTCAAACTCAGAGATCCTCTGCCTCTGCCTCTGGAGTGCTCGGGCAGGTCAAAGGCATGCACCATCAAACCAGGCTTTGAGCTTTCCTTTAATCCCTTTTCACAAGTTGGAAGCTTAGTTGGGAGAGAGAGCTTACTCTAAGATCACCATTCTCTTTATTCTATTCATCTTCTTGAATACAGAATTTAGGTCCATTCCACTCGCCAGTGCCCCTTCTCCTCAAATATTTTTCCTTGCCCAGCCTGCTTCTTTTCATTATATATCTTCATTATAACCACACAACAGAGTCTACACCAGGCTGTTTTGAGATCTCCTTTGCCAATGAAATTAATCCTCATCTCTTCATTTTAGCCTCAGGTAAACTTTCTGGACAAGGGAAAAGGCAGCCACACTCTTCACCAAAATATCAGAAGAACCTCTAGGCTACATACTAACATTCTTCTCCTCTGAGACCTGAGCCAGGCCCCCACAGTTCCAGTCACTCTCTGCACCACTGACTTCCATGTTCCTGATAACTTTCCCACCTCAGTGATTACAATCTAGAAGCTACTTTATTGATATGCCCCGTATACTGTCTCCTGGGTGAGTCTAAACCCTATCACATTGACTATCAATATTAGTCATCACAAAGGTCATCTCTGGTACCCAGTATGGGCCTGAAAGCCTGGAATACAGAAAAGAGAATGAGAGAGGAGAGTGGTTGACACTTGTGTCTCCTCTAACGACCTCATCACCATATTAGGAAGCAGTCTCCTATTGTACAGAGGAGACAGCTAAAGATCAGCGCAGGTAGGTTGTTGAAGCTGACACCCAGCCAGTGTCAGGACTTCTCCCTGGCTGTCAAGACTGTGTTACACGCTCAGAGAAAATGCTGACAGGGAAATGTAGAGGTACGAGAGATGTGATCCCAGAGATAAAACTATAGTCACATGAGTAAGTTCCAGAGGTCTTCTGTGCCAGGAAGCACTACCCTTGAGAGTAAGCTGTGTGTGCTTAATGTATGGAGAAATCCAATCTATAAAGGAATTTTTGTTGTTCAGAACCATTGCCCTCTCCCAATAATGACAGAGATACTTATTATTAATTATAGAAATTTGGTTAAGGTTAGGCTTATTACTAACTAGCTCTTACAACTTAAATTAACCCGTTTTTATCAATCTACCTTTTGTCTCACAGCTTTATTGCTTTTACTCTGTATTGCCCATGCTGCTTCCCCTCCATCTGGCTGGTGAGTCCGCCTTCTTCCCAGTGGCCTGTGTGCCTGAAATCCCTGCCTAGATATTGGCCATTCAGCACTTTATTAAATCAACTAGAATGAGTGTACTAAAAGATTATTCTTCAACACCAATCTCATGTGATTTGTTCTTATTACATATGGAAAGAAATGTTAAAGGTACTAGATAAACACATAACCTCAATCCTGGTAACAACACAAGGCATCAAATAGTACTCACATACATTCTATGAAATCTTTTGCATATCAATTATGCCTCTATATGGAACATTCAGAGTCCAGCCACCATGCTATGAGAAACCGGTATCACATGGAAAGCTTAGTTGATAGTGCCGGACTTTCAGATACTAGGAAGCCATGTGGGTAAACACTTGGGATGTCCCACCCAGGAAAAACTCGAGGTGTTAAATTTGCAGGTGACACTAGCAGAGTCTGAGGAGGGTCCTCTAAGAGAGCAGCTGAGTGCAGTCAGTTCTGGAGCCAGAAGCACTAAGCAAACACTGTTGGAGACAGGTGACATTGGAGACAGAAGTTAACAGGTAACAAGTGCTTTCCCAGGGAGGGACAGTACCCCTCAGCCACTAGGTCCTAGAGTGGCTTGTTATCATCAATAGGTAACGAGAACCCTGGTTGAATTACACAGTAAACATCTGTGCATTCCACTGTTTGCACATTCTACCTTAAAGTAAGATTCTAAGGCACTATTTTGTATTGGGTTTAAGAGCATATATCAGAAGTTAAGATGGCAGAAGCAAATGGGAGAGCATCTCCACAATGCTGGGGGGACTAGCTGAATGGCCTAGCAGACAGACTGCTAGAATGGACCTTTCTCTGAGACATGCTTTGCCAGTGGCTTTATTAGTTGGAACACAGGAGGAATGATACACTTCCCAGAAGACCAATCTTCACATCAGATCAGACTTCTATTTGGTGATGAATTCCCACTATTTTCTTCAGGGGAGTAACCTGGGCTCCTGTTTCAGATAGCAGAGTTGTCTGCCTGCCTTACTCAGAATCCAGGAGCTAGATGTTTTCATGTGAGCACAAAGTAGCCTGGATATCTGGGCTGTTAGAAGTCTTTTACAGACCTAGTCTGGGAGCTGTGGCCTAAAGTGGGATAGTATGAGAAAAGCTTGGGATAAGCAGCAGTCTTTCCAACCATGTGTTTCTAATAGCTGGCATTCCTAAGTGTTTCCTCTTCTTTTAAGGCCTTAGTGGTTTTTGAAGCTCAGAGAAGGAACCTCCATAGATCTGTGCAAACAGGCATGTCCCAAAGGCACAGGAAAATATAACTCAAAGGGATGTAAAAACAGGGTCTGCATCTGCATCCCCAGGATCCTGGATGAACCCAGGACAGTTTCCCACACAGTCAGAAGATACTAATTCATGAACTGACAAGCTACTATGACTCGCAAAGCCTGTAGAGGGACATTGGGGGGAAGACAATGTTACCTCCCTTCCATGGAGACCCTGTGATGTTGGCCTGCAGCAGCAGCAGCACAGGCCAAATCACACATGGCTCAGGAACATATTAGCAGCTCAGAAGGTTGTTGGAGAGAATGAGGAGCAGATCTGATGCTTTAGAAGTTCTCTATTGGCTGGTTAGCTGGGTGGCCTCTCCCACAGCCCCTCCTCCTCCTTGAATCAACTCCCTCTGTAGTTTTCTGTGCTTTAAAAACCCTCACACCTGTTTATTTCTCCTGGTAGAAGGCAGGCAGCACCTTGCAGGTGGCTGGAAACTTTGCGGCTCGCTTAAAATTAGTTACTTGACCAATCGGGAGCTGTTGAGGATGGAAGCCAGACCTGCCAGTATGCAGGCAGTCTCCCAATGGACTGTACAGCCCCAGAATCTAAAACCAAGCTTCTCTCTACAAAGGACCCCACTCTCCAGCTTTCATGAGCCCAGAGTCCTGTAGGACACTGACTCCTACCCTAGCCATCCTGTCAACACTGCCACTAATTAAACATCACACGAACAAAAAAGAGGTACCTATTGTGTCAATTCTCGTGGATTTGGAGATTTAAATATGCAGTGTAGAAAGCTGGAGCCAGGCAGACAGAAGGGTACACACATGGCCACAAGGAAGAATTGGCCTTCAGTTGCCCCAGCCAGAGCTTCCTGGAGGTAAGCACTCCCTGAGAGAAATGGAGAGAGAAAAACCTCACATTTTGGCAAGACAGCTCTTATGCCAATCACCCTGTTTCCAGGGTACAAAGGATTAAGGTGAAAGAACCTGGCTACCAAATCTCTGCTCAGCCTCTTGCCCTACCCTTTCCCATGTCTCTCAGCAGTGCTAAGGCCCCTGCTGAGTTCACTCAGTCAGCCCTCTTCAGGTCTGCTTCCTGACACTTGAGACAGATGAGATTCGGCATGTAGAACAACACCTGGCATGATGTTAGGTGTGCAGTTCAAACAAGTCCATGTGAGCACCATTCCTACAAGAACCAGTACCTTGCTGGATCTGCTGCAGACTGCTAAGTGCTCACAGGTTCACTAACCACACCTGGCCTGAGTAGTTTACTTAAGCAGGGAAGTCCATTGATATAAGAGTCTGTCTGTGAGTTCCCATCCATGGTAGCTTCACTGTGAGGACAATGCCTTGATGTCTCTAAGGAGCCTGCCTATCTTTGTGGTAAGTGCTTGGCCTGAAACCATGCATCTTCAAACAAAATTTATCACATGAGTAAGCAACCAAATATGACTGGAGGAACTCCCAACTGTCAAATCTCCCAACCTGTTCCTGTCTCTTCCATCACAGAGCTTCCAAGATGACCCTATTTAAACTTAATCCCTCACTGTCTAGAGCACAGGGTGAGAGACCTGTGGGCTTGAATTCTACAACAGGAAAAGCAGGAAAATAAATATTTATTTCTGTTGCATTTGCACAGAGAACAGGTCAGTAGTGAGAACCTGGAGTCCTTCTACTTTGCTTTCTGTAATAAAACACTTACTCAGAGCAACTTGGAGAGGAGAAGCTTTGTTTCATTTACAGGTCCCAATCTATAATCAGGGGAAGCCAAGGCAGAAACTTGGAGGCTGGAACTGAAGCAGAGGCTCTGAAGGGGCTCTGCTTACTCAGCCTTCTTTCCTTATACAACCTTGGACCACCTACGTAGGGTTGGCACCACCCACAGTGGGCATCATCCATTAGCTGAAGAAATGCTCCTCCTACAAGCTTACCCACAGACCAATCAGATGGAGACATTTTCTCAAGTGAGGTTCCTTCTTCCGAGATGACACCAGTCTGTGACAAGTTAGCAAAAAAGTAGCCTGCAAGGGGTGCTACAAGGCTTCTCTGTGTACTCTGAGTTTGGCTCGCTGTGCTTCTAAGGCCTTTTGTGCCACTGAAATAATTGACTCTAGATTTATAAAGATGGAAAGCAGATGCTAGTGTTGGGGATAGAGAGTGAGCACTTGATGGGGTGAGAGGCAGGGATGTTCTGGACAAGCGTGATGATAATGGTTGGGCAGTGGTGGGACTATACTAAGGTCACTGAAGCGGATACTCACAAATGGTTAATAGACAGTAAGAAGAGAGAGGAAAACAGAAATAAGCCAAAGGCAGGATTGCTTTGACATTGCAGGCTCCTGATTCCCAGTGTTCTACCCCAGTGCCCTAAAGGCGGAATCAGAAACAGGCGCTGGTATCAGGTCTGCTCACCTCTATTGCAATAAAATTCACTTGTAATATATCATATAAAGGGTTAATATTTATTACAGGGCATATCACACTCACAATACAATTTGGACCTTAAGATGATTCTTGGAGAGAAGAATGGTCCCACACCGAGCTGCTGATCTGCTCCCCAGAACTCAGGAACCACACAGGGCACGGATGTCCCTGGCTCCCAACTGATTCTGGTCACGCTTTGTAGGGGTCCTGATTTTCAGGGGCTACTACAGCTTCCTAAATAATGCCTGAATCCCACTACATCTCCCCCTTTTGTCTAACAAAGAACATTCTAAGCAAGTCACCCCTGCAGCAGGGAAGGGGGAAGCAGAGTGGGAAGGACCAGCTGTGAGCATCAAGGGGTTTTACCACCTCTCCCCGTACCCCACATTTCAGAGGAAGTGAATCTTCCCAAAGGAAGCTGTTTGGGGAGTAAAAAAGGAAAGACCTAGTGCCATTTCCTGCTATTCTCAAGGGCCATTGAGTATATACCTGCAGGCTTGGCCTGGATCTGCCTGGCTCCGCAGTCAGCAAGCAGGCGTTCACACATTCCCAACAGGTCCTGGCATACAAAGAGCAGTGAATTCTCACCCTGCTCTGGAGCCTAGCAGGAAGGATGGTAGATACAAGGAGAGATGTAGCAATGGGGAGAGGGTTGCTGGAGGGAAATGCTAGGGAGTATTCCAGGCAGGGGGACCGTTTTCAGGGAAGTTACATGGAGGAAGCAGCTTCTGCTGAGGTTGGAGGGAGGTGAAGTTCTTGGTGAGGTTAGAAAGCAGCTGGTACCTGGGTCAGTAGGAAGTCTACAAAGACCTCTCCTGTTCTGTTCTCTTCCCTCACTTTCCGAGAGTCCTGTTGACAGCTGTACAAATGACCATAACAAGAAACCCTCCCTCAAGACCTACCCACTTAAGGGTTCGCCAAAGGTGTGGTTATAAGACTGACTGAGAGAAAGCGAGCTGTCTCCTGGAGGAACGCCAAGTCACTTATGCAGTGAAGACTGTGGCCCTGGCCTCCTTTGTGAGTGTGTGAGCACAGCCATTGAAGCCAAAACTCACAAGAACACACAGTGGCCATGAGCAATGGTGGGCGCCTTTGTTCCTCAGACAAGAGTCCTGCCACAGACACCTCAACTCCATGCCATCTCCACTGTTACCCCCCCTCAAGGGACACAGATGGTGCTATTGCCAAGTCAGCCAGGGTGTGTGGCCAGAGGGAAGGCAGTGTTCAAGGTTAGAATTTGGCCCCTTGGTGGATAAACTTAGGCAAGGAAGCTAGGTGTATTCCCTCCCATTCACTGGCACTGATTCATTTTCACCAGGTACAAGTTTTATAGCCAGAAACTAACCAACTGAAAAGCAACCACTCAGAGGATACAGCCCCAAAAAGTCAAACAAGAGAATCCAGAATCAGACTGAAGGATGTAGGGAGGACAGACAGACAGACAGACAGACACTCAGAGCCAGGAGAGGGGGATTAAACAAGGAAAGGAGATACCAGATAGACCTCCTTCAGCATCAGTGAGTAAGAAAATTCACATGTCCCTTCTCTTTTGCATAGAAAATCTACTACAGTCTCTTTTTTGGTAGAAAGCAAATACCCCTCCCATAGGGACCTTGGGTATTTGAAGGTATCAGACCTGAAAAGCAGCTGCTGAATAAATAAATTAACAAGACGTAGACTCCTCTCCTGTCCTTTCCTCAGAAGAGGTAACCATCATGGCTGGTCTCCCAGCATCAAGGGCTGGGGAACTGGGGGAGTGCCTGATATTTTTATAGTAAACAAATTGATAATGGTCACAGTTACCCTTAGCTCAAGACTAAATGAAATGACTCTGCCAGGTGCTGTGGCTTCCTTGTTGACAGTGTGGCAGTGGTGATGCTTTCTGGTAAAAGTCAAGTTGGCAGTGGATAAGGAAACAACCTGCAAACTGAAGGGCACACCTCACATTGGGAGGATTTTAATCTTAATCTTGATTGGCACAGGACCCTGTTCATTTTTTAGGATTGAAAAGAGAATGCTGTGGATGCATCATCATCTGTCCTTTGCTTCAGCACTCATGCTTCAGGAAGTAGACACAATGATAGGCATCAACCTACATTCAGTCAGCCCTGATCATAAAGGGCAGACTCCTTGCCTTACGTCCGAGTCTCTAGGATTCTGTGCATGCATTTAATAAACAGTTGTCACTGCTAGACAAATGCGTCACCTTAGGTGGCTCATTTAGATTGTCCTCGGGCACCTGTGTGCTCCTCCATGGCTGACAGCTGAGGAAGAGCAAGAGCATGTTCAATAAGATTAATGGCACCAATTTCAGCCATGGCTGACTCTCACAGAGCACCGATTCTGGGCCAGGCACTAGCTAAATGCTATAAACACACCTTCCCACTTACCCGCTGTGAGACAGTGTTGGTAGAATTTCCACATTAAAGATGAGCAGACTGAGGAAGAGTTGAGCCATGCACCAAGTCCACCCAGTAAGTGAATGGAAGTCATTGGACATGGGGAGTGGCTGAGCGCCACCTACAGCAGAGGAGATGGATAGAATGGACTCCTGCCCCTTGGTCCCTCCAGAAGGAATCTTGTTTGTGTCCTGTGCCATGTCCCCTGCTGTGGGCACACCCAGCCTCCCATGGAGAACTGCAGCTCTCTAGATGATAAAGGACTCTGGGAAGAGGGAGGGAATTCATTAGCTCCCAGCAAATAGAGCAGGGGCCTGATTCTTCCCACTACAGGGAGCTGGTGGCTTGTGGCAGAGACTGAGCTGTCCCAGGAAAGTTACATCTACACATGCAGGGATTAGAGGGGGTTCCCCAAGGTGCTCCTAGCCAATCCTGACCTTCTAGTACCTGGAATACAAGGTGACCCACAGGCATTCATGAAGGTCCTGGCCTCACTGCTGCGAGTGTGCAGAGGACAGAGTCTAGGCTATCAGTCAATGTCAAGGCACTGAGTCTCTCGGATCTGTCCCCACTGACTCCACACCCAGAGAGTCATATCTGGCATTTCTTGAGTCTCAGAACCTGCCATTCTTAGAGGCCAGGGAGAAGTGCTAGGTCCAGAGCATAACAGTTCAAATTCAGTCTCTTTTTACTCATCAGCTGTGTTTGACCTTGACCATAATTCCTAACTTCTCCAAGCATCCACTTTCTGTTTTCTTTAAATTATTTTTTTTCATATATGTGTGTATCTGTATATAGTGGGAAGGGTGTGTGTGAGAGAGAGAGAGACAGAGACAGAGAGATCGTCTATGTATGGAGGTCTTAGGACAAACTTTGAGGGTTATTTCTCTCTTTTGATCATGTGGGTCCCAGAACTGACCCCAAGGCATGTTCCAGATACAATCCTGATAACATGAGCTGGGATCATGTAGTCCTGTGACAGACCCCTGGGTATGAAGACAGGGCCATGCTTGGGCAAGATCGGGCCTGGGAAGGAGGCCAGTCACTAGACACAGGAGAATCCGGGCCAGACAGCTGCTAAAGCAGCTCCCACAGTGTCGCCCACAGTCTGCACTACGACCTTGGGCAAAGGCATTCATCCACCCCTCCCCATGCCATCTCCTCATTAGAAAGCCTGAGAAAAATAGTAATTATCTGCTTCAGTCTCAGAAAGCCTTTAAATAATTAACATTTATAGGACAGCTTTGAATTCCTCAGATATGAGCTATGGTGAAAATATTATTATTGTTTTAAAAAATAATACGTCTCCCAATCCCAGGCTACTGTGGAAGGGTCTGTTATCTTCTCCCTGTGGGTAGCTGTTTGCAAGCTGATTAATTAAAACTCATTTTTTCTGACTTTTTAATTTAGATGTTAATAAATTTAATAATTTGACCCATTTGTTGTTCTAGATAAGGTCCTTTGGGAATAACTTCTCATTTATAATAGTGACCTGGTGAGGAGTCTCTTAAACTGTATTATAAATGCTTTAGATACAAAATAGCAAAAAAATGGCAGTATGGATATATAGCAGACTCACAGGCCCCCAGGGATCCAGACCCTACCCAGCGCAAACATCAGTGAGGTTCCCATAAGGAATGGGATACGTGTTTTGTCTAATTTTTCTGTTTAATTTCTCAACATTAATTGACTTTGCCTCAATCTTTATCTAAAGGGAGGGGACGAAGAAAGCGGCCTCTATTCTGTCCCTCCCCCCTTTCTCTGGTCTCTCTCATCTTTCAGATGCAAAAAGTAGACCATGGGAAAAAGCCAGCCATGGGCCAGGAGGGGCCTGGGCGCCTCCACAGGAGACAGGGAAGAGTCAACTCTAGCCGCTGTGTGGCAATGGTGCCTGGGTGCCATTGGAGACTCAACACAGGGGTGGGCTTCTACTGTTCCCAGGATATCTCTGTCTGTAGCCTCCAGCCCAGCAGTCAGCTGAGGACCAGCTTAGCCTTGAGATGTGACAGTAACTCAGATCCTACTGAACATGTCATTATGGGACATAAATATTCTCAAAGACCTCAATTTCTAAGACCTGCAGAGAGGACACCAACTCTCCTCCCAATGTGCCTGTTGCTACAGTTTTTATATTAAATTCCCCCCCCCCCCCGCCAAGTCCATGAGTAAAAGCTTTGTTCCCAATTTCGTGATGACCAAAGGCTGCTGAGGAAGGCCCGAGTAGGAGCTTTTTCAGACATAAGGAGTGTGCACATGACAGGAATGTATGACTACAGTCTCTTGTTCTTTCTCTGGTCTCAAAAATAGGGTAACTGGCTTGGTGTCCACCACAGCATGACATGCTGCTACTCCACAGGCTTGCCAGAGCAGTTAATGCTGCACCAAAACCTCCAAACATTGAGGTCCAAAATAAAGCATTCTCTCTCCCAGTGGCTCATCTAAGGCATTTGTCGGAATAGAGAAAGCCAATCAATAGAGCTGCTGTGCTTCAAAAATGTGTCAGAACTTAAGGGCTCTTGCTTCCCCTCCAGAGGATCCGGGTTAGAGTCTCAGAGCCCACATGGCAGCTCATAACTGTCTGTAACCCCAGTCTCAAAGGATTCAGTGAGCTCTTCAAGCCTCTGAAGTCAACAGGTGTGAATGTGGTAGGTAGACAGACAAAGACGAAGGAAAAGCACCGATACACACAAAATAAGTAAATAAATAAAAGCTTCCGTAAGGCGCCTCAGTCCACACCTTAATCCCCTTGCTTCGCCCCTCCCTCCTCCACACCAGCCCTCCCTTCTTGTCTTGCTGCCCAGATGTGGGTTCCTTTTCCTCCCTTGGCGCTCACTAACCTGCCAGCTCTCCTCAATCAGGCTAACTTTATGTTTCTAGGAAACCATGATTGCCTAACTGGTAGTATGGATGGATTTGGCTCTAGCTTTCTGCTACCTGCAGAGAGATGTCAATGGCTCAGGTGCTACCATTGGAGTGCTTGGGGTGGCTTTATAATATCCACTCTTAAAGAACGCCTCTGCTGGCTCATTACTAAAATGAATATCATTCTGTGAGCACAGGCCACTGGTATGAAGCAGGTTGGGGACACACATCCCAGGCCCCTTGTTCCCTGGCCCAGCATAGGTGATATAGGCAGTCCCAGGGTCTGCTTTCTCCAGCTGGACCTTTTCCTCAGGTCTGGGTTTGCTGGGTATGTAAAAACAGCATACCAAGAGAGTGAGAATCTGGGTGAGCAGAGAGATTTGCCTTTGCATGTGAGCAGTATCAGACAGACCATCTACTGAGAACAGAAGTGAGGAAAGTCCCTATGGACTTGGACTCAGAAAGGTCAGAACTAGGCTTCATACGACACCTTCCCTCTGACTGGGTATGTGGATCTGCCTGCTGATGTCATGGACTGACCCTGACCTCTGCATTCCTTGGCCATGCCGACCTCAGGCCCCTCATGGCATATCTGGCTCCCGACTGCCACATGCTCACCCACTTTCAGTCTCTGCAGACCCAAATATGGAATGGGGATGATTCTAGTTCCACTGGACACAAAGCCAACTCTGTAACCAGGCAGGTATAAGAGGGCCCCCCCAATCCCCTTTTCACTGATCCCTTGTCAGGGACCCCCCCAGGAGCTGACTGTCACATGAACACTTCTAGACCCTTCCTCTTTGCTTCCTTCTCTGACTATTTCCCATGGATCTTTCTGGTCTTTTACCTCCCCTACTATGGTCTCCCCAGTACTCCCAAAGCCATACATGGACCACTTTTAGGCCCTAAAGCTCTTCTCCTCTGCCGTAGCAACTCAGGTGAGAGGTAGAAAGAACACATGCTGGAGCACATAGGCTCTAGAATCAGATTGTCTAGGCTTGAGAACTGCTCTATCACTGTATAGTCTCACAACAGTGGACAAGTTACCCCACTCTGTCCCTCAGTGCTCCCTCTATTAAATGGAGCTAGTAACAGTTTCTACATGAACTAAATGAACACACACACACACACACACACACACAAACTCACTCTCACACACATACTCACACATATATATGGACATATACATATGTGTGAACATATAAATATATGTGAATACATGTATATTATATATGTGTTGCATGCATATGCATTTTGCTTAGAACAGCATCTGGCACACTGAAGGTGTTATGCATGCATTTCAGTCACCGCTAACAGTATGTGCCATCCCTGAAGACAGGGACAGATTGCTTATTCTCAAATTGCTACATTGGTGCCTAGGACATCACAGCAAAATCATCTCATAGACAGGTTTATGTTGTGTGATATTTTGTATACTGACAAATAAATCATGCCTGGAGATAAGACAGTAGGTCTAGCCACAGTTAACCATAGAGGCTAGGAGGTGGTGGCACACACCTTTAATCCCAGCACTTGGTAAGTGGAGGCAGGAATATAAGGTGAATGGATATAAGATCCCGGCCTTTCAATTAAAGGATCCAGTCAATTAAGAAGTCACTGGTGGCTGCTCCTTTACTTTTCTGATCTTTCACATTATTACCCTGATATTTGACTCCTGGTTATTATTGATATAATTTTATTATATTAATTTATTAGGATTATATTGTAGATTTAGGAGTGATACAATGCTAGCCTCAAATCCTGTCTGTATGACCATGAATTAGTTAACAATAAACTAACAATGAAAGTCAGTTCCATTATCTGAAACTTTGGTGAAAGATTTGGAATATCTACAGGATAAGGAGTTTGCTTATAAAGTTCTCATTTGTGTAGTGTTCAACCCTGGTACACCCTGGGTGAATGGCAGCTCCAATCTTCATTATTATTGCTGAACTAAGGAACAATCTGTAAGCAATAGACTCTCTAGAGCCGAATGACATTGGGAAATCTTTAGGAATCTGCCCACTCCATGCACATACAGCCACATGAATTTCAGGGACTGATGCAAAATGGAAGTGTGAACCCATTGTTCAAAAATCATTCTCAATTTCGGCTAAGCAACAGTAGAATGTCTATGCAAGCATAGTCCTTCCTTAGTACACAGATTTGACATACAGGAAGTGACCAGTGCTGATTTCAGACAATAGTTCCCATCCCGAAAAGTCCTGTGCTTCATGTCACTTTTCTTCTGGTTCACTCTGCAGAGAAAGATCAAGAACTCAGAACTCCTGATGCCAAGTTGGGTGCCCCTGATGACTGCCAGTCTCCAGCAGCAGCCTTATGTTTGCTCCCACTCTTCTGAGAACTCATGACAAGAAAGGAACAAGCTGAACCATCTTGATAGTCAAGTTTTGACTAAAGAACACTGCACAGTATTTGTGGTTGACTGAACTCTTGGTCCTAATTCTTCATTTTCACCTAAAGTGCTGGATCCCCACCCTGGGCTTTGGAGGCATTCACACAACTTGCCTTGGCAGAAGGAAATGGTTAGGCTTGCCCTCTTGCATGCCTGCCCCTTGACATGGAACAGCACCTCTTTAGTGTCCAGTGTCTGAAGGAGAATGAGAGATTTGTGCGGCAGAGATATACCTAACCCACAGTCTGTGGTCAAGTGCAGCCCAAGCCAGCCAAGTTCTGTAGAACTTGAACTCATGGGCAAGCTAGAAATGCCACCATTTCTCAAGTCATGTGTCAAAAAGGTACCATGACTGAAGCTGACTAGTACAATAACTTGACAGAAGCTGACTAGTGCAATAACTTCAAACATCCCTTTCACCAAATCTAACACTTACCGAATGGCTACCATAAACCAGATGCAGCTTCTGGGCTCTTCCAGATGAAACACAGAAGTGTTCTGTCGCTCTCTCTCTCTCTCTCTCTCTCTCTCTCTCTCTCTCTCTCTCTCACACACACACACACACACACACACACACACACACACACACACACACACACACACAAAAGCAGATCTGTGTATCTGCTACACTGAACAGACCTTTATCTTCATCTCTAGCTGTTTTTAAGTGCATCTTCTCTGAACATTGGTGAAAAGTGAGGCCCTAGTTCTTCTGGCCACTCCCAAGACTGGTACAGTCTTGCTGTACCACTGAAAATTCGAGCCTTGAGGTGGGATTCTGATCTTGGCCAGGGGCTTCTCTTTGCTGCCCCTAGACCAGGACTGTGGAGGCAAGAAGGCTGATTAGGAATCCTGCAAGGAGAAACCCTCCCTCCATGGTCACTGCTGACTTCCTCTGGACTTAGAGAGTGTTTCTGTCTTATAGACATTCCCAGGGCTGCTCTGGGTCCACCTTAAACCCCAGTCTCTCAGCTGTCAGCTTCTTTGACTTGGGTACAAACTTCTCCATTTGGATTGGCGCAAATTTTTTCTCTCTCTGGCCTTTAAGACATCAGTGGGTCCTTTCCTTCCCTTAAGCTAAGGTTAATCCCTCACCTAGATGAATTCCTTGACAGGATTCACACTGACTTTGCACCAGTAATAGCCAAAGGGAGTTCACAGAAATCACTTCTAAGCCTTTTGCCCTGGAAGACCCCAAGATCACCAACTGTAATGGCTGTTCTTGGCAGTCAACTTGACTATATCTGGAATGAACTATAATGCAGAAATGTGGGTAGCACACTTGTGATCTGGATCTCAAGAAGATATTACTTTAATTGAAACCTTGAGGCTAGAAGACACACCTTTGTCTGGACCACACCTTCTGCTGGAACCTTATATAAGGACAATGGAAGAAGGAAGTGTTCTTGGCTTGCTTGCCCTTGGCTTGTCCACACATTCCTTCACTGACATTGGAGCCTACTCCTTAGAGATGCCAGCAATACAGAAGACCAGCTGAGATACCCAGCCTGTAGGACTGAGTAACTAATAGATTCTTAGACTTTCCATTCACGGCTGGCCATTGTTGGACTCAACCTATAAACCAATTCCATATGCATATATACATATACATATGTGTGTGTGTGTGTATATATATATATATATATATATTCATTCCATAAGTTCATAAGTTCTGTGACTCCAGGGAACTCTGACTAATATACAAGTCCCTTCATTGACAGGCATTGGAGCCTATTTCAAAGAATTCCAGTGTATACGGAAGTCAAGCTGAGACATCCAGCCTTGTAGTCTGAACAACTTTTGGACCTTCTATTCATAGGCAGCCATTGTTGGATTAGCTGAACCACAGTCTGTAAGTCATGCTAATAAATCCCCATATATGTATACATGTGTGTATGTGTTCTCTAAGCTCTGCTACTTTAGAGAATCCTGACTAATATAGTGACCAGTCACAGCTGTCAGGAACCTGTGTTTCAGAGGACTCAGCACTTTGCTGATGTGCCCCATACAGGAAGCCATGCTGACCTTTCTCTGTGGTCTATTCTACACCTTTTAGCTGGACATGAGGCTACAGAGAACAAGCCTCTTTGCCCTGTACTGGCTAGGGTTCAAAGAAGAGAATAGAAATCCTTGTTATTCTAATCAGAAAAAATAAAGGGCTAAGTGCCTCTCTGGCTAGCTCTATGCCATGAGCATTGTCACACTGATGCCAGATGACTGTGTGCTAAGCGTGGGGGAGGCAGCTGGAGCCCCATGTTAGCATTCCTGGACTCTTCCTGTGGCTGATTTTAACCTTTCCCACAGTAAATCACAATCATGACTGTAATAGCTATCGGGGAGTTCTGCAAGGTCTAGAGATTTCTAGAGGCTAACAACCGGAAGTTTGGGAGCTTTCTAACTGTGCAGCCGGGGTTGGGGAGGGTGATCTGGGCTGCTGAAGCTCTAGGTTAGAAGCTGACCCACTCACTTAGGTTTAGACTCTGGGCACATTCTTAGGCCAGAGGATGAGGTCCAGTTCACCATCCCTTGCCTGCCCCAAACTCTCGTGTTTATTTTCACAATAATAATTCCAAAAATCACTGCCTAGTTGCCCTGAAATGTGACTGTCCAGGGAACAGAACCCACAATGGCCAGAGCATCCCTGCTATTACCAGATGGAAAAAAGAAGGATTTAACTTGTGCTGTGCCTCTGAATTTGGTTCCAGATGTTCTTAATCAACAGCTGGGAACTGTACCAAAGCTCTGTAAACAAGAGGGTCAGAAGCAGATTCTCGGCTTCCTGAGTAAGAGAGAGCAGAGGTCATGGGCAAGTCCACCAATGCATTGTGAGGGGCAATCCCCAAAACTGCACTTTCTACTTTGCAAGTTCCACTCTCCTGCAATGGAGGAAGGTTTGGGCTGGGTTTGGAGGCACTGTGTGATTGCACACCACCTCCTTCCTTTGACTGCAGGAAATAAGCTGTATGAGTTTCAGCCCTGGGGTGACTTAAATGAGAAATGCCCCTCTATGGACTCTGGTATTTGCATACTTGGCTCCTCTTTGGGGAGCTTTAGGTAGTACAGCCTTGCTGGGGGAAGTAAGTCACTGGGAGCCATCTTTGGGGGTCTAAGTCTCACTTTGTACTTGCTGTAAGCGCTCAGATGCCTGTTGTGACTATCCTGTCTGCTGCTGCTGCCATGCCTTCCTGCCATGACAGATCCCCATCCCTCTGGAACCATAAGCCAAAACACCTTCCGTCAATTCCCTGGGTCATAGTATTTTATCACAGCAATAGAAAAGAAATTAATGCGCCCCCCCCCCAGTATCTGTTTACATCACATTAGATGGACAATAACCAAGGCAAGAACAAACACCTGGAATAATGAAGAGACAATGGAATCTGAGTTTTACCCCCCCCCCCAGTTTTGTCTTTGGGAATAACAGAACCGATTGCAGACCCTGATATTCAGGCAAAACCACAGGTGAGGCCTCCCTTTAATACTCCTACCTCAAAATTCAAAAATTACAACAGCAATCAATGGAAAGATAAATATTCATCTGGTGAAGAGATGCCTGGTTTACACAGTAAGTTAATGGTGGAAATTTCTCGATATTTACCACTTGTCAAAACAGAAGAAAGAAATTCAGAAGGATTAGGAGCAATCGAATGGCAATTATGAATACCAGGAGACTACCTCAGAAGCATTTGGGGAAATCTCTGGAGAATTGTAATTTGCTTCACACACTGTTTCTACAACTGTCTTCTTTTTATACAATAAGACTGACCTGTAAATTATGAGTATGGCATGGCTTGTCGAATTCTCTCCAGGGGCCTGACAGGAGCATTTCCTGTCTTTATTGGATGCTGATCTTTCTGGAAGATTCTGTTTTCTGCATCTATTGCTTTTCTCTGAGTATGGAATATCCCGACTGAATAGCCTTGCACAATAGAGCTATTGATCACCCATCCCATCAAGAAGTCTGCAGACAGGAAATGTTCAGCTTGCTTAATTCCATGTGATGAAGTCACCAAGGGCCATTGTGTTCTGCTCTTCTCTGTATCTGCAGTGTTAGCCTGGATCCTGCAAAGTGGAAGGCTGGCTACAAGTCCTGGGTTCATCATGACTGAGTCAGCAGAGACAGCATCTTTGCACAACTCTGTTTTTGCCAGAATATCTTTCCCTGAAGGTCCATAGAAGGTTCTCTTTGCTCGTTCTTTAATCAAGACTGGACCATGTGTGCACTCAGCTGCAAGGAAGTCCGCCAGTATGTTAGGCTCCTCCATGCACGCATTCAACCAGAGCTGAAGGAGATTGGGACAGAATCTATCTAGACTCAATTGTATGTCTCCTACCATAGGCGACTGCTCCTTCCCACAGCATGGCTCATCCTCTGCACACAGTGGTCACTCAGCAAATGAAAAGCTAAGAAATAAGGCATCTGAGCACCAGCAGAGGCTGGTGCTGGCTCAGCCCTGTCTTGGTTTCCTAGGAAGTATGTCTAACTTTGTTGTAGAAGCCTCCTTAGACCAAGAATAGGCCTTATTGAAGGAGCTGGTGTTGAACCAGAGTATTTCTGCATCTACCATGTAAAGGAAGGCAGCCTTCTCCCAGTTGGTACAGGACACAGCAGACATCAATTTGTCAGCACAAAGGAGAGTTATTACTCTAGAGGGCCAAGCGGAGGAAGGGAGCTGCAAAGGCAGACAGCAAGCAAGCAGAAACTGGGCGGGTTGTTTTGTTTTGGAAAGAGAGGGTGAAACCTGTTGGAGCCATGTTTGCTGAGGTTGGGTCTGTTAGAGAGTGAAAGCTTCCTGCCATGTTCTTATTCTCAAGCCATTGGAGAGACTGACTTGCTCAGGCAGGAGAAGCCCAGAGACTCCCGCAGAAGAGCTACCGACAAAACCAAAGCTGACCCCTCAGAGTTAGGAGCCTTGACCCCAGATCTGGAAATAGAAGGGCTTTGTTGGCATTGCTGGGACACAGAGGAGAACGCTCTGAAGTTAGAGCAGGTGCTTCACACAGGCCCTTTGGAAGAGCTAAATCCAAACAGCTTTCAAGAGCAGAAAAGGGCAGTTCAGAGGCAAAGTAAGGCAAGCTATCAGAAAGCCTCATCCCCAAAGAGACACAAAGACAGGGACACTCCCTGGGCCCTCAAGATGTTGGTAGGAGCTCACTAAAACAGTGCAGCCTCTCCAACTTGCAGTGATTAATCTCATTTAACCAAGGGGCCCTGTGGACTTTGACAAGCAATCTTCCTGTGTACTTCCAATATCTTCCAAGAAGCCAGGAAGAAGTTGGAACTTACCAGGGACCTCATCAAACAAGCAGAACTAGGGTAAATGCCCAGGAAGGAGTGCCCCTAAAGGGCAGCCAACCATTTGAGCAGAGATTAAAATGGTAGTTGCTCTAAACCAAGGAAGCCTCAGTAAGACACATACTAGTTCTGCAGCTCTTTGTATCCAATGAGTGAATGAGTCCGATTTCCACTCTTAATTAGAGACATAATTTTGAGCAGGTTGATAAGCACTTGGAATATCACTCTCTTCTCATAGAAAGTAGAACAAATAGTATTGGTTGGGCAGGGCTGTCATGAGACAAAAAGAGGTGTGTGTGTGTTGGGGGGAACAGGAAATCTGTTCCTGTGTGTGCAACAGGAAATCTCTAAAGCTGCTCCACTCACATGCATCCCCTGAGGGTCCTTGAGGCAGCAGGGAGCTGGACACATTCATTCCATGAGCCCTCTTTTCCTAATGTAGCAGTTCTGGGAAAAGGAGCTAGGCGGGGAGCCCAGCTATGAATGCTAACCTTCAGAGTGACATCAGCCAGGGTCCAGATCAGCATGGGGTGTGGCTTTGTGTAGAGCCCTCTGAGGACCCACATCTGCTCTACTTCACCCTGTTCCTCCAACTTGCTTCCTTGGAGCTATCCATCTTTGCCCCCATAGAGGGGCCAAGCCTTGAGGAAGATGGTAGTAGTGGCTGCCAAATCCAGCATTCATTCTTCCATCCAATCATAGGCTTGGCCTGTCCACAAGAGGCCGTGTAACTGCTTACAGATTCAGTCATTATTCAATCAGTCCTGGCTGACAATGGCTACCACCTCTGCCCCCTGTCATTTGTCCTGAGAAATATCTAAACTGTGGGTCCAAAGACACCACTCAATTTCTCTTTGGTTCTAAGTAGAACAATGGGTCTACATGGTAAAGGTCCATTCCCAGCATTCCTGAGACCCTGGGTTTAATCCACAGCACCTCCAAAAGTAAAAAGCAAATAAATAAGTTCAGTAATAGCTCACATGGAACATTCTCGAAGAAGTCATTGTCCATAGGGAGGAACCTTGTCTTTCACTCCTGGGCTCCCTTCCACAGCCACCTCTATGGTCATTTGGCAAATTTTCTGGAAATTTTCTCTTTGAACTGGAAGTGTGTCCTGCAGAGGAAGCTTCAAGCCCAAGTAGAGATATCCAGAGCCTGTGGGCAAGCGGCAGGTAGCAGCTTGGAATCCTGCTTGTCCCTTGGGACCTCAGCAAACAGCATTTGCCTCCACATCCTTCAGATCTTAATGTGAAGATGCAATCACCTCACAAAGGGTTTGTAAGAAATAAGTGAAGAGCAATTGTATTAAGGCATTTTGCAAAGTGCCACACAAATAACTCCACACGTAAGTGATTGCCTTATCTATAAAACACTGTAAATGGTAGTTTAAAAAAAAAAAAAAAAAAAAAGTCCTTCGCTCAAGGCAGAGACTCTTCTCATGCCAGGAAGCAAAGGCCCCGGGAGTGAGAGGCCTGCAGTGAACTGAGAATTAAACACCAGCCAAGACTTTCTCCTGCCCTTCATCCCCATCATCACAACATGCAGACAGCAACAGATGCATCGATGTGTTCTGAAAGTCTACTGGAAGCAGTATAATCCATTTAAAATATCCAAACAGCCCTCATGTGGGTATACTTATGGTAACTCTGATTCTATTGACAGCTACCTTTAATATTCTGAAAAGTGAAGAGAATAAGACATGAACATTAATTTTCAGTCTTATCTTTGGTTGTTAAGCCCTTGTGCATTGATTGTCTGGAGAGATTTCTGAAGGAGGAGACCGCCTTCATCTGATATTGTTGCAGTGTCTAGGTTAGCTTGATGGCATTTGCAGCCAAGCAGCTGGTACATATTTATACTCTCAGCCCTTGAGAAACCAAGGTAGAAGAATTTCTAGTTCAATTCCAGCATGGCTTGTACAGTCAGAATCTCCAAACAAACAAACAAAAAACAGCAAAAAGAGGTCATTTATAAAGATGATCCAAAGCCACTCCCTACTCCCAACACACACACATACACACACACACACACACACACACACACACAAACACACACACACACACACCTCTATTTGCTAGAATGATGTTGAGACAGTTTTATTCTAGGTGGGAAAAATCAATAGAATATGATTGTATAAAGCCACATAGGCATTTAGTGTGGCAACTTAAATGCTCTGTCTCTGAGCTGAAGCAGAGTCAACACAAAGCACCATTCTGGTGACTAGCCAAACCTGCTCCAACTGGGGACAGATGGAGAATACAGACATGCCAAACCTTTGAAACCGCAGTGCAATTTGGCAAACAAAAAGTACAAATAAAATGTAATGGGAATGAAACCCAATAGAATAAGCATCATGAGGAAATATATGGACAATCTTGTACCAATAAAATTAAAAACTTGGATGAATTAAATAATTCCCTAAATGATTTAATTCATTCTCAGAAACAAAAGCAAAAATCTGGGTCAAGGCAGTGAGTGAAACAGGTATAACTAACCCTTTTCCTTCCACAAGCCTCCTTAAAACTATCACACAAGATCATTTTAAGTTTAACAAAAGGAGGGAGGTGGAGGAGGGGGAAACTGGAAATCAGATAAACAAATGGCGACCAAGTTAAAGGTCCCAGGAGAATGGAATCTGGCGGTCCCTGAGCACAGTATCACATGCACCCAGGCACAGTTTTTCTCTGTCCTGATTCCCAGGCACCCTCTTCTTGGGATCCACTGCTGAGAGGCAGATGAGAGTGTCATCTCACTGTGCTTATTGCCAGTTGGGCCTGGATGTCCAACCCACTCTTTTTGCTGGTGATCTCCACACCTAGAGCACCAGAGGGACACAGGTGACATGGTGCTCGTGTCCATTCTTACCAAGCCCCTAGTTGGGGGGTGGGGCGCTTCTGCTTCTCCTCTCACATTCTCTGTGATGCTAGCATATTGTCACTTCTCCAGGCAGAATGGGGTCCGAGAGGGTGTCACAAGAGAGTCCAGCACCACCTTACCATCATTATAGCAATGTCAAGCTTAATACCTCATGTTCCTTTCATTAGCCTTGGAGGAAATCTCAAGTAAGTTGAGATTGATGCATGAAGTATCTGTACACCACTGGCATCTCCTAAACACACACACACACACACACACACACACACACACACACACACACACACACCAGTTTACACCTTCCACTCAGCCACTCCAAGTTCTGCTATGGGCAAGTCTTGACTTTGAAATCTTCTACAGAAAATAGACAACATCTAATTTTGTTTACACTGACAGTGAACATACTTGATAGTTTCGACATAACTGTATCCCTCCTCACACATTTAAAAGTGTAATCGAACTTACTCCAAAACATTTTAAATTCTCATTTCAATCAGAGGGATCAACTGCTGAATCCTTCAGCAGCCTAAGAAACGGAGCTTAAGTTCAAGAAGAAGTCATCTGCGTTTACCATAGCAAAGAAAATTGTTGTAGAGGTCTAGAATACGTGCCTTCTGGCGTCAATAAGGCAGAGGAAGAACATGGGGTTTATAGAAGGAACACATTTCCAGGCTTTCTGTGTATGTGTTTATTTATAATACTGAGATGACAGATGCTCACAGAGTGTGTTCTGTGTCTGTCCTGACTCCTGGGCTGAATGTTTACATACTCCATCAAGTTCATAGCAACTCAAGCCAGTAGATACCACTGGTACCCATTTTGTAGATGAGGAAAATTCTTTCTGCTTCCACTAATATTTCATTTTTATCAAGCTTGAGAGAGCTAGATTTCTGTTCACTGTGAAAAAGAGTTTTCTATTCCTTCCTCCACACTTCTGCTCTTCCTCCCTTGGGTCAGAGTGCAGACTTCCAGAAGGTAAGTCCTCTGCCAAGGAAAGCCAGGATCCCAAGAACTCAAGGCTCATTGGCTAAGAGAATCAGGATCAAAGACCAAGTATCACTCTGGCCATGTCAGTCACACCTTTCTGTCAGGTTTATACTAATATTTTTGGTTTAGTTAATGATGTTGAAAAGAAATTGCTAAACTTTGATTATGTTGATCCTATCAAGAGGGAGACCATTGCTTACCTACAGGATACAAAATGCCCTTCTAGGTTTGGGTACTAGCTTAACTATCAACTATGTTTTCTGGTCGTTTTGGGACACACAGCATCCTCTTAGATGTCTGTGTGCTATGGTTACAAATGCAGTTACAACTAACTGACTGACCCCCTTAGGGTGTCCACATGCTCAATCAAAAGCCATCTCCATCATTAGTTCTATGGCCCAAGACCTGGCACCGGCTGTATCATTTACCCACAACCATCTACTTTGACCCCAAACTCACCAGCTTTAACCTTTATACCAAAGCTTTGCTCTTCCTGACTCCCTGGTGACATACTTCTTGGATCAACTATCCTGTTTAGCCTTTGCCTCTGTTTCCTTTTTAATGATGGGCTAGCATTCCCTCCCTTACTCCTCAGAGTTTTCCCCTAATGATTCTAAGCCCTCCATGTGGACCTCCCCGATAATGGAAAGAAGACAAGGATTTCTATGATCAAGAAATAGAAGGAGCATCCATTAGAGGCTGGACATTTGGCCGCTGTCAATCTTTGCAACATGCGACTTATTAATGTCACATTTTATTTCAGAAATACATTAAAGAACCTCATGAAATGACACAAAAGACCAACCAACTTATCATGAGTGAGGAGTAGAAGCTAAAAAAAGAAAAGGAAGTAATAAGACACAGAAGTTGAAGTTCAAGGACAATGTGTTCCATATAAATTCTCCTCAGGTATAAGCCATCATGGTGTCTCTAGTGTCCCTGGCACTTAGTAAGGAAAGAGCCTGAGAGCTTACAAGAAGCTAGTATTGCCATTTTTAGCCTAGGGTAAAAAAAAAAATGACAGAAAGTTGACCAATTCATCCAAAGTACTGCTAAGAGGTAGCAGGATAGAGCTGAAATTTGATGTCTTATATTTAGACTCTCTGAACTCATTCCAGCATCAAGTAGGGCCTCAGCTTCTTCCTAAATTCCTGGTCCATTAACATCCATCAGTCACCATAGTCATTGTGGCCATATGGAAAGAACAGGGCTCTTTATTAAAATATAAAATTGGTGTTTAGGGTTAGAGTGGGTGCTTGTGAGCAAGTAGATACAGAGGCAGAAGATCTTGGGCTGAAGATCTGGTAGCAGTGCTGGATTTTATGGGGTATGTATATGCCTTAAAGAGATGCAATCTCACCCAAATGAAGCCAAAAAGAACATCTGGCCATTGTGATCCTGTGCCTCCTGGGATGAGGGAAGCAGGCTCTGGCTGTCATTTTATTCTAGAAAGAGGCAGAACCAATCCACCAATGTCCCACTCAAGACAGAAGCAGAGGATTAGGGGGGAAGAAAAAACCCTCCAAGGTGCTCCCCCACTCCGCTATGACTGTCCTTTTGATTCACCTCAAAAGCAGTCTATACAGCTAATAGGCTCATCATCTGGGGCGATAACATTAGCCTTCATCATTACATCTTACTAAATAAGTCATTTAAAATTAATTAACATGCACTCCAGAAAGAATTAGCTATGGTTGACTCTTCTGTTCCTGGTGATTATGGAGTTGGCAGAATACATTAGTCCTGTAGACAAACCAGTAGGTTTCTAAACACTGAGTAGAGATGAGCTTGGTCTCCCTCCTATGGTGGATTGCTACTGGAAGCCTAAGTATACTGTAGCAAGCACATCTGGGGAAGCTGCAGCCCGCAGTGCGCAATGCAGCTGAGGGGATATGGCGGACACAGGGTCTCCAGCATAAGTGCTACAGCAAGGGCAGATAGCTTCCTCTTTGCCTGAAGTTGTCCTTTGCCTTCTAGGGCTTCCTGTGAAAAACTATTCCCTCTGGACCCCAGAGTCTCAACAGACAATGGAAAAAATGCTCTGAGCAGAGGGGCAAACCTCTCAGAGTTAGCCCTATGTGGGACAATAAGCTGAAGAATGGTATACCAGAGCAATGAGTGGACTGATAACAGCTGTGTGCACAGGAGAGAGCTGGAGTTCTACCCACTCCTTAATGTCTCTAAGCCTCAGGACCTCCAAGCATCAATAACTAAATCCAATAGACTATTTACTGTATGCTGGGCACTGATCTAAACACAAGAGACATTAATATCATCCTGATCTATGAACTTACTACAGTCATTGTTCCCATTTTCAGATGAGCAAACAGGAATAGTGTGGTGGTTTGAATAAAAACGGCCCCTACAGGCTCATAGAGAGTGCATTATTTAAAAGGATTAGCAGATATGGCCTTGTTGAAGGAAATTTGTCATTGGAAATGGCTTTGAGGTTTCAGATACTCAAGGCAGGTCCAGTGGCTCACTCTGTCTTCCTGCTGCCTTCTTATCCAGATGTAGACCTCTCAGCTCCTTCTCCAGCAAATGTCTGCCTATATACTGTCTTGCTTCTCACCATGACTCTAATGGGCTAAACCTTTGAACTGTAAATCATCCCCGACTAAATGTTTTTCTCTATAAAAGTTGCCATGATCATGATGTTTCTTCACAGCAATAGAAACACTGATTAAGGCAAAAGTTGGAACCAGAAGTGGGGTGCTGTCATGATAGGTCTGACCTTGACTTTGGGATTAGGAAAGCAGTTGAATGCTTTAAGTGGGACTTAATGGGTCATGCTGGTAGGAACATGGAAGACAGCAGTACTCAGGGTGATTTGCACTGTGAGTGCCTGGCTCAAGAGGTTTCAAAGGAGAAGAATTTAGTATATGTCTTAGAGACTGTTCTTATGATATTTTGGTGAAAAATGTGGATGCTTTCTACCCTTGTCCAAAAATCTGCCTGAGAAAAATTGAACAATTATGGATTAACAGCTTTGGTAGAGAAGATTTCAGAACAGCCTAGGATTGACTGTGTTCTATGGTTATTAGTGGCCAGCTTTATGCAGTTACATAATAAAAAGAATCAAGCTGAGCAAGGAAAAATACAGCTTGAAGAAAAAAGGAGCACCAGGAAGTTTAATGGAACTCAATCCTGTGATTTGTTCAAGGAGATAAACAGATAAAAGTCTGACGCTAAATGGAATAAAGGGAGTGGTGACCTCAGGACAAGAGTCCACCCAGTTAAACTTCCAATTTGTGAAAAGGAATAAACAAATAAAAGCTTAGGACCAGGATGGATAGCACAGGCCTTTTTAATCCCACTACTCTGGAGGCAGACTCTGAGTTTAAGGTCAGCTTGGTCTACAGAGCAAATTCCAGGACAGCCAGTCTTAGGCAGTGAAGGAAAACATTGAAAACAGAAAGATGGTGGAGACACAATTGAACAAGGGGCCCATGTTCCGGCACCAGCAGAACTTGGCATCGTTGGCCAAGTGGTTCTGGCTCTAGAGTTAAGGGCAGAAGAAGGGGCTATGAAATCTCCCTCCATAACTAAGGAAAGTTGTTGAGGCCACGTGTATGCCAGGGGTGCCCTGCATGGAAGCCCAGGGAGGCCACTGTGTGAAGCTATGAAGGTAAAGCCTTGGAGACCCTAAGATGTCAAAAATGCCAGAGCCATGGAATACCTGCCAAGGAAAGCTGATAACAGGGTGTAGAACTAGCCCAAGGAAAAGAATTGTGTTACAGTCAACAACACTGAAAGGGATTGGAGATCTGAAGAATACTTTGACATCAGACTTGGAGATGCAGAGTTTGAAGTTTGCTTAGCTTGGTTTTGGTCTTGCTTTGGTCCAGTATTTCTTCACTATACTTGCTTTTTTCCATTTTGGAATGGTAATGTTATCCTGTATCATTGTATGTTGGAAGTATGTGACCTGTTTTTGGCTTTGATTTTATAGGGAATAGAAGTTAAGAAATTGCCACAAGTCTCAGAGGAGACTCTGTTACTTTGGACTTTTAAACAATGTTGAGACTGTTATAGACTGATACAGACTATGGACTGAATGCACTTTTATGATATAGCTACAAGCCTTTGGGGGCTAGGGCCTGAAATATAGTGGTTTGAATAAAAATGCTCCAGTAGGTTCATAGGGACTGGCATTATTTGAAAGAATTAGGATATGTGGCTCTTCATAGCAATAGGACACTAAGACAGAAATATCAAACCACCAGCTAACCCACACCAGACAGCTGGTGAGTGTCAAAGACAGGCTCTCCAGCTGGATGATTATCTCAGCAACCTTTGCTCATCACTATTCCTCTATTAGATGGGAAGATCCTCAAACCTTTTTGGAGACTCTACACCCTAAGAAAAAACTCAGCCACTGTCAGCTCCTGTTCTGGTTAATGATGCAGATTGCCAGGATGCAAAGACCAACTGACAGCCAAACTTTGCTCAGATGGAATCCTGCCAGCCATGCTCTACATTTCTGCCTCCCTGTCAAAAGTGGTCATCATCCTAAACTCCACTTTTAGAAGTTGTTTCTTTCATGGTCATTAATGATCATCCCAAACAGAGTGGTTTTGGAGTGCTGAAAAGGAAGCCGAGTCCCCAGGCAACCGAAGTGCTTCACTTTACAAATGAGAAGACTGAGACTCGCAAAAGTCATCGAGTCAGTGAGAAAAGAGCCCAGCAGAAAGGGTAGCTCCCCTGATACCTCATGAATTTCTCCTCTGAGCAAACCTAATGTCCCATCTCTTGTTTTCACTGCTGGGAATCAAACCCAAGGCCTGTGTCCTCTCTGTATGCTGCATTCTAAACATTTGCATGTTAGTCTCTAATGATTCTGCAGGCAAAACAAAACAAAAAAAAAATTGTGGATTCCAAATTCAAACGGAAGCAGCACCCTTGAAGTGCATCAGCGAGTCCCAGGCTGCAGGAAGGGTGCCTAGAGCCTGTGGGAGAAAGGCATGCATTCAGGATGAGGTGGACTTTCCTAAAAAGAACCAGAGACCCGGAGCCACTGGTTCCCAGTGTAGAGATCATTGGAGCTATATAAACACATCTGGATAGTCCATGAGGCATATCCTTGATGCAGGTAACCTAGTCTGATTGGTCTGGTGACATGATTGGAAATAAAGCAGGGGAAGCAGAAAGAGAGTAAGTATCCTAAACCTGCCTAAAGAGCAATAACAGGACTGGAGTCCCAGAAAGACTCCACCCCATTCTGTCCCCTAAAGCTCAAGCTGGAACAGGAACAAAAGAAAAATAAAGTCAAGGCAGCTAGACGTTGGTGAAAAGGCTAGTGGAGGTTATCAGATAGATGTAGTTAAAGGGAGGGTGGCCTGGGGATGTCAGGGCACACAGAACTCAGTGGAAAGCAAATGTAGAGGTAAGACGGCCAAGGAGACACTCCTTCAGCCTGCAGAGAGTAGACTTTTAGAAACTTAGCTAATGGCATGAGACTTCTGGCTGCTTCCGTAAAGAGTCTACTTGTTCCATTCCAGACTTCAGGGGAACCTGCCTTCTCCAGGCCGGGAGAGACAGGGTAACAGCCTGATTTACAGCTATGGGAAGAAAATGGGTGTTTAGGAAAAAGAAAGTGGACAAGACTCAGTGATGGGCTAGCTCTGAGATGACAAAGGAAAACAATCAGTGATGACTAGATCTAGATGGCAGGGTAATAGCAGTAAGCAACATCACCGATGGGGAGAAGGAAAGAGGAACGTGTTCAGCTAGTGACATGGAGAACTCCAGTCCAGACCTACAGACCCGCTCTCTTTCTTCCAGACTAAAGAACAACCTCAAGGGATGTAAAAGTGGATAAAAACTCAAAACCATGTCACAGAAACTGAGCAGGAAATGATGTGACAATGGGGTGGGGTGGGGGTTGTTAAGAAGCCTGACATCAGGAGCCACAGAAGGATTTTTTTCTTTTTCTCCTTGCTGTGACCAAGTACCTCACAAAAGCAACTGGGGAAAGAAGTGGTTTGTTTTGACTCATAGTTTAAGGGGATATAATCCATAAAATGGCAAAGAAGGCTTGGCAACAGGTGGCTCCATGGCAACAGGAGGCTCCATGACAACAGGAGGCTCCATGGCAACAGGAAGTTCCATGGTAACAGGAGGCTCCATGGCAACAGGTGGCTCCATGGCAACAGGAAGCTCCATGGCAACAGGAAGCTCCATGGCAACAGGAGGCTCAATGGCAACAGGAGGCTCCATGGCAACAGGAGGCTCAATGGCAACAGGAGGCTCCATGGCAGCAGGAAGTTCCATGGCAACAGGAGGCTCTATAGTAGCAGGTGGCTCCATGGCAGCAGGAGGCTCCATGGCAAGAGGAGGCTCCATTACAACAGGAGGCTCCATGACAACAGGAGGCTCCACGGCAACAGAAGGCTCCATGGCAACAGGAGGCTCCATGGCAACAGGAGGCTCCATGACAACAGGAGGCTCCATGGCAACAGGAGGCTCCATGGCAACAGGAGGCTCCATGGCAACAGGAGGCTCCATGACAACAGGAGGCTCCATGGCAACAGGAGGCTCCATGGCAACAGGAGGCTCCATGGCAACAGGAG